>PVIY010010668.1:0-67842 GCA_004026745.1 Myrmecophaga tridactyla | reverse complement strand
GTGAAATATTGTGCCCAAATTCATATAGCTAATAAGTAGCAGAGCTTTCACTCAAATCAACATCACTGAGTTTAAAATCTGTGCTGTTCATTGTCCGTCAGAGCTTTCCTCACTCATAAAATGATTACAATAAAATTAGAGAGTTCAGGTTTTAGGGGAACTAATGAGATAATGTCCATGAAAGTATTGTCTAAATTACTATGCACAGCATAAATCTTACAATTGCTTTTAAAATACACATATTCCTCCACATTTATAATTCAAGCTAACAATATAAATTCAAAGCCCTCAACTGCTACCTTTCCCCTCTCACTACACGTAAGAGAGTAGGGAAAACTACCATATTAAAGGTATTCAACCTCATGTTATTCAAACTAATAAATACTAAATCCACTTCTGTCATTTCTCCTTCATCTCTTTTGGTATGTTTACAATAGTACCCAAGTGAAATGGGCTCACTTCATATCAGTTATAGGTAAGAGAGGAAAGGAACTGAACAGAGACTTGGTTGAATGGGTCACAGACTGGTGTTTCAGCACATGTTCTTAATTGTAGTAGATATTATTAATATTGCCCCATATTCTTATTTTCTTACAAATAAATATAGGAGAATCAGGGAAGATGTTGTGCCTTAGGCTGTGAAAAACAGAAATAAAAACTTTAAACTGAATTAAATAATAAAGATGTCTCACAAGACCAGAAGCCCAGAGGTTAGAGGGCTCCAGGTTAGAGGATGAGTGATTCAGTGAGGTCATCGAGGAGAAATTCACTGTCCATCTCTCCATTCTGCAGTACAGGAGGTCAGACCCTCCCAGGGCTGGTTCCACTGTGAGTCTGGCTACCAGGACAGCACCTCTCCTTGCTCACATCCAGTGGAGAATATGTGTGAAGAAGCTCCAACCATCAACAATGGTCCTTCGGTTTGTTGAGGCAAATACAGGCGGCAAATCACATGCCCCATGCAAGGCAAGGCCACCTACAGAATGGCTGGGACCTGGGGTCCTGAAATGCTCTCTTTGATAAGCCTAAAGAAACCATAATCCATCCTTCAGGGAGCATCTTTTCCTCACGCAACATTCCAGCTACACAGCAGTAGAGAGAGGTCTGGCAGGATGTCTCTTATGTCTCTTTCTTACAAACATATTTATGCATCTTACAGATTTATGCATCTCCAGGCATAAATGTGGCTAGTGTGGGAAGATTTTTACAGAGGTTGAGGACTGCGATGAGGAAACTTCTCTGACTTGGTAGTTGTGGGTGTTCATTTTATCTCTCTTGAAGAAATGTTTCAGACATTTAATCTGCTCAAGACCAAACAGAAAAGTGTCTTGTCCAGTATCGGGACTGGGAAAGAAATGGCCGTGAAGACACAGAGGGCAACAGTAGGATTTGGTGACCACAGAGGGGAGGCCAAGAACTTCAGCTTTGAGAAATACAGATGCATCTCGGTAAGCACATCCTATGCAACGAGATTTAAAATAGTTGCTGGGGCGGTTGTTTCAATCAAAATCAAAAGGGACAGAATGACGACAGCTAGGAGGTGATGACACCAGCTCTCTGCCTAAACCTAACCTCAAACACACTGGCATATCTGGTCATGCAAATTAATGAAAATTAATGTCATAGATTATACATAGCAAGACTATGTACGGTAGTTTCAATCAGCACCTTTATCAAGACGTGAAATACGGTCATAATCAAATCAGAAATTGGCTCTCCTCATGCTAGTCTTTGCTCCCCTCAGTTTGCAGACCCACAATCTGTAGAGGGTGTATATGGATGACACTGCCTGAGCTGCTGATTTCTCTCCTGAGGCTGAAGGAGGCAGAGGCGATCTGTCCATATTAAAGAACTAGGCTTTGAGGGGCAAGGTGATCACGTAAAGGAAGGAAAAAGGAATCATTTTGAGACAAGGTTTATTGGTAATCAAAAAGTTCCATGGTGAGAATGATTATGACTATTTATCAAGCCTTGCATTCTGAAGATTCAGACAGGAAATGGAAAAAGAAAAGAAGGAGAATGAATTGCAGGAAACCAGTAAGTGAGCTAACAATAAAAAGACCCTCCATAAATCAATTCAGCTTCTCCTTAGGTGCACAGCCTTCGTGTTTACATTCCTTCTGAACCAAACATTCCTTTGGATGCCATCATCATCTACTTTATGCTATTTTTTTCCCCACCAACTATCAATGAATTTAAAAATCTGAAGAAGTTGATGAGAATTTAAGTTAATGGGGCTACCTGGAATTATTTTTTTAAATACACATACGCCTTATTTGATGTTACCCCTTTTATTTATTGCTCACCTTACAAAGAGTAAATGGTTCAATTAGTGCACCGACTGCTCTGCGGAAATTAGCCCTACGTGATATGTGGAAATCAGATTATGACTCTTCAATATATCTTCTAATCCCTTTTAGCACACAGCTAAGTGACATAGAACACACACACACATATATGTACACGTCTGTTCTCTAGAAATTAAGAATAGCTATGGTTTCAGGCAGATTCTATTAGCAACAGGGTAATTTTAGGGAGATTTTAGTTGTCCAGAACAATATGCGACAAAATTGTACTTTACCTACAAAGAATGCTCATGAATCTATTGAATTAGATGTACTTTTTTTGACACAATTTTCAAATAACTTCAAGCATATCTAACTCAGAAATATTCCATTAAAATCACACTCTCAAATAATCCTGTATATTTAAACAAGGGATGTGTTCAAAGTCCCCAGAAGTTACTCTTCTTTAAAAGTGTGACAATTTTTAAATACACTTACCAACAGTATCACAGGGTTCATCTTTGTGTACACAGAAATCTTTCCTAGAAAGAAAAACAGAAAGTGAAATTACTGTAAATCCTTTTTCTAAATAAGAGATTGATAAATCATATAACTATTCGAGAAAAAAGTTGTATAACCACACACTATATCTTCAGGAGTTTAATAAAACTGAGAATAAGATTTACTTATTTTTAATTCTAAGAAAATGTGAAATTAGATCATCAAACTTTATTACACATTTATACCTAATATAATCCCAGGATATTGTCGCATTTCACAGACGGTATTTCAAAAACAATATACCATCTTGTTTTGAATGTTACAGAATTTCATTTTTGTTATTACAAAAGTAGCATGTTGGGACATGATTTTCAATTTGACAAATATATTAACATCTCTACTTCACATCATACACAAATAATTTCCAGATTGAAGATCTAAATGTGAGAAATACAATTTAAAATACTGTAACATTTTTTATAAAATTGGCAAAATATTTTTAAAGGCAGTAATAATCATTTCAATAACGGTATGAGGAAATAGGAATTTTTACGTACATGTATCTAACCACAAATATTCTTTAATTTGCTCTTTCAACGGACGTATGTATCTTGGAGAGCATCCCCTAATGGTACAAATGACTCTACTTCATTCTTGTCAGCAATTACTCAAGATTTCACAGTACATAACGTGGGAGAACATAGTAATTAAAAGCTATGAGCTTGGAACCAGACTATCTGAAAACAAAACTTCTTGTCTACCTCTTACTAGCTATGTGACCTCATGCCACCTACTTAACTTTCTGTGCCTCAGTCACCTGTTCTAAAAAATAGAGCTAATGGTAAATCTATTTTATAGGTTTAATTTTGTAAATATCCCATGCATATGAGGATACATATTATCTCATTGTTTGGAGTAGAGTTCTACATATTTCCATTAGGTCTAGCTAGCAACAAACTATATGTACAATTCCTCAATAGAATAAACAATTTTTGATATATTTTTACATCTTTCTTGGAAAGGACTGCTAAGAAAATCATAAATTTGCTAATATTTCCTTGTGATTTTATCAATTTCACTTCATTACATTGAAGCTAAGTTATTAAGTATTTAAACTCATAAGGTTTTGTTAATTTCTTCTGAATTGTTCCATTATTATGTGAGACCCATCTTTTGTCCATTATATTTTTTGTATTGAAGTCTATCGTGTCAGGTATTAACACATACTACAGCATTAATATGTTAGTATTTGCTTGGCATAACTTTACTTTTCTTTTACTTCAACTTTCATTTTCTTTGAGTTTCTTATACTGAGCATGTGGTTAAAATTTTAAATCTTGTTATATAAAATCTTCATCTCAATGAGTTTAATCCACTTACATTTTATATTTATATATTTGGATTTTTCTATCATCGTATCTGTGCTTTGTATTCACCAGGTTACATTTATTTCCTAATTTTTCTCCTTTTTTTCTCTTCTTCCTATCTACTCTGTTTTCCTCTCTTTCTAATAGAAATTTAATGTCACTGCTCTAAAGAATAACATTAAATTTCATTTGATTCATGGTGACTTTTATTTTTTAAAGTGCATTGTATTAGTTTCTGTCTGAAATGGTTTCACTGAGCTAAGATCCGGTGTCTGCAGGATTGTGTTCCTTCTTTCTAGGAAAGAATCCATCTCTTTGCCTTTTCCATATTCTAGAGGCTTCCCTTGTCTTTTGACTTGCGGATTCCCTTCCATCTTTATAACCAGAAGTGTCATCATTCTGACCTCGCTTCCATCGGCGGCAGCAGCACAGTTCCTCTCTGACTCTGACCCTCCTGCCTTCCTCTTTCCCTTATACTGTTGTGATCACTTTGGGCCCTGATGGATAATTCAAGGTCATCTAAACATGTCAAGATCCTTAATTTAATCACATCTGGCAAAGTCCCTTTTGCCTCAAAGGGTAACATATTCATGGGTTCTGGGAATTAAGATCCGGACATCTTTGGGTGGGGAGCATTTTCTTTCCACCACATTCACTTAGAATATTTGAAGTTAAAAATTATCTTCAGCTTTCTGAAAAATGCAAGGATGTCAAGTGATTTTAATCCTATTTCTCCCACCAATCACCCATGTTGTTTTTATCTAATACTGTTACTCCACTTCTACCTTAAAACCTAAATCACACAGTTGTTTTGTTTTTAACAGTGGGTGCTTATTTACAACTGCCTATATGTTCAGCAATTTTTTGCCCAGTGATAACTTGCATCTTCCAACTTTAGTGCTTCCTTCACTGAGGCTCTATGAATGGTAAACTGTTCCAGACGTTTCCTTAATTGTCGTTTATTGCACTTACTCATAATTGAACATTAGCTGAGTAAAGAATTTTAAGTTGTCTTTGTTGACCCTCAGCACATTGAAGATATTATTTCACTTTATTCTAGCATTTATAGTTATTGATTAGAAGGCTGTGATCACGCTTTTTTGTATTTCCTTCATGCGATGTTTTTTTTAATTTTTAAATTTATTTTTGTCTTTGTCTTTCTGCAGTTTCATGAAGACCTGTCAAGGCTGTAATGTTTTTATTTCTCTTCTTTGGTACTTGGGATATTTCCCAATTTGAAGATTCATGGACTCATGATATTAGCTTATATCATGCATTATATTAGTTTACCATTATATTAGCAAAGACCTCTTAAACTCTTTCTACTCTCTTCTCTTAGAATGCCTTTAGGTTCAGTTTTAGTTGCCTGGGCTGCTCAAGCAAATACCATGAAATGGGTTGGTTTAAATGACGGGAATTTATTAGCTCATGGTTTTGAGGCTAAAATAAAGTCTAAATCAAGACATCATCAAGGTGATGTTTTCTCCTCAAAGACTGTGGCATTCTGACGCTGACTGCTGGCAATCCTTGGCTCTTCTATCACATGGTGGCATCTTCTAGTCTCTTTCTTCTCTTCTGGGTTCCAATGCAGCTTCTTGCTTCCTGTGGCTTTCTCTTTCTCTCTCTGAATTTTAGTCTGCTTATAGAGGATTCCAGATATAGTATTAAGACCCATCCCGATAGAGATGGGCTGTACCTTCGTAACTGGAGTTGCTTCATCAAAAAGTCCTATTGACAAGGGGTTCTCGCTCTCACAGAAATGAATTAAATTTATGAACATGTTTTTGTGGAATACATACAATTCCACACCACCACAGTTCTTGTTGGCTCTTCTCATTCTGATGTCTCTAACTCTCAAGCACCCTTTTATATTTCTAACTTTTGACCACTCTATACAGCTTTCTGGGAATCCCTCATTCTATCATCTAATCCATTAGTCTCCTCTTCAGCTGTATCTAATCTGTTCTTCAACTTACAAATTGTGATTTTCAGTTCAAGAAGTATATTTGTATAGACGTTTACTTTCCTTAGTTTTCAAGTCAACCACTGTTTTCCAAAACCAATTTTTCTCATGTCTTGAATTTTTTGCATTTTTATCATGTGAAGCATGCTTATTTTGTAATCTCTGTAAGACTTTTTAATTATATTGCCCTTTATAGTGATACTTGGCTTTCACTATGGAAGATTCTGTCATTTTGTAACTTGGAATTACAAATTCGTGAACTCCAATTCAAGGGTGATTTATTTGTAGTTTCCCTGTGGTGCAAGTTGAGAGAGGGACCCTTTAGAGCAATTTTGCATGTATGTTTATTAACTGCTTTAATGTTGGAATATGATTTATGGTAATTAATCCACAGAGGAGCATTTTCCCTAACCTGGGGTCATGGCTGAAACAGGATTCTTCTTTGTTGACAACCTGTACTTGCTGGAAGACTTCTGTCCAGACACTTTTTTAAGGGTGTTAGCTATTCAAGGGTCTGGCTTTATCTAATCATTTCAGTTCCATTTCTCCAATTTGCACAACCTCAAAATATTGTCTTTTCCCTCTATATTGGATTTAGGAAAGAAGATTTCGTAGTTCAACAAACTCCCCCAGGGTAGCTAGCACATTATCTCATATGCCACTACGTTTGTTGCTAAAGGCCTCTTTATTTGGGGCTCATCTGTGCATTCCAAAGGATGTTTATTATAAATTTGCTACAATTGCTTTAAGTCAATAATGGGATTATTTTCTGATTATCTAGTCATGCAAATTATCACATAGTTAAAAGAATGGAAAGCAATCTGTGAGCTACCATTTAGGAATTAGGTAAAGCAAAATAATGCATTTGTTCACTATTAACATTAGATATCAATATAAATATACATAGAAACAAATCTTATAGGAATCATTTTAATATTAGATTTTCTATCATGTAACTATTTTTACCAAACTCCTTCAAAGACTGTATAGACGTCTGCCTGACTAATATATTTACATTGACCATAACAGATATTGAATATTTTTTCAAAGATGACTTTTTACAACAGATTATGTTAGTTACAAATTATTTTAAAAATTAGTGAGGACTATATTTTTTTCTTCCAAATGGTAGAGGCAAATAAACAAATATATATATATATTGATAACCATGGGTATGTGTGAGTTAGGGAATTAAGTATTTCAACATCAACAGTTAATTATTAAAATGATTCAATATTCCACTTGGAAAATTTCTGACAGAGATTCTTTCCGTGAAACAAATACAGAATCAATTCTTGATTACTAGAGTAAAATGGGGAGAAGGGTTGGGTTGGGATAGAAATCAAACAAACAAAACCTTAAATAATACCTATGCAACACAAAGCACAAAATGAACTGAACATAAACTTAATTCATCCAAATCACATCCAGCATTTAAGAATGCAAGTATCATTGTACAGCTATACGTAACAAAAATAATACAAGTATGGTAGTTTATCACATGAATTCCTTCACAAAGACTCACAGGAAACTTAGTATTCCTGCAGGTCTCTCAGCTCCAAGCCCTTTTCTCCCAATATTTCACTAGGACTCCAGTAGGGCAGAGAGACTCAGGGGCTGCTTCATGTTATTCCTTCTCCCTTCCTTTTCTCACCTCATTAGCTCCACCCTCAAATAGTTGGCTTTGGTTTGTTTTAAAGGCCATACCTCCCCCTGCTTGTCTTTAAAACGCATGTCAGCTACGGCCCTGCTCTAGAGAAGCCAATCAAATGACTGGTAAGAGAGTGGGTCCCCCCAAAATAGCAGTAGACACAAGGTAATGTGTGCAATGTCTCCTAATTATCATGTATTGCCAAACAAACACATGTAAGTGTCCTCACTAATTCGTAAAATTTTACTTTTTATTTTTTTGCTTTTCATTTTTATTTTTTTTTTCTGGTAAATCTATAAATCTGGTTAATCCGTCCTGGATAACTAAAAGTTGGCTGTATCATCTGAAACACTCAGTATACAATCTACACAAAATGTTTTCTTTATATTTAGACGATGTACGCCTCTTTGTTGTATTAAGTCTGTTGTTGCAACTGAATGAATGGTGCAGAGCGAATTCATTTTTGTTCATGATCAAAAAGCAAACAGCAAAGAACATGAAGATATTTTGATGAATTAAATAATCAGATTGTCCATTAATATTGGGGCTTTAATATTAACACCTTTTTAAAATAAAATGATATTTTTGAAAATACATGTCAAAAGTAAAAGGGCAAGTTTAGACAAATGAGAGGAGACACACTGTAATTTTTATCCCATAAAAGGTAACTGCTCTAGCTACTCTGCCCTAAACTTCTTCCTAGACAAGTCAGTGATCAGCATCTCCTTCAATGCACAAGACACAAAACCACAAACCTTACAAGTCTAGATAAAACAAGACTATTCTCAATTGGAACATTTGTTTCTACTGTTACAATCAAAGATTTTTTTAAAAAAACCTAGGTGTTTCCATGAAAAGCACTGAGGTGGACACTTCTCCCCCAGCACTCTCCCATTAGGAAAATGCCTTCCATTACTTCATATTCTCTGATCACAGAGTATTCTAGTCATCATAGGCTTCTAAACACAGTACCCACTCTCCCACCCCCTTACCATCCCCCACTCCCAGACTCAGCCCACTTAGTCAGAAGATCTAAAGTGGATAATATAGTAAGAGGATGTGAACGGCTCTGCACTGGGATTGCTAGAGCTTCTCTCTTCGCTGTCTTTCTTGATGTCTGGTTCTTCAGTTATACCTTTGATTGTGAGACCTACACAGAAACTTCTCCAAGACTGACATAAGCCAGAAATGCCACCTCTTCTGGTGCTCAATTTAGGCAAAGTTGGTTTCTGTGGCTCACAACCAAAGAACATCAAATGATATAGAAAAGTATACCCCAGTCTACCTCCCTGCCCTGTGGTTTAACATACTCAGAGTCTGAATATGATTACGCACAAAGAATAGTTAAGATTAGTTGGCATCTGTATTACAAGTATATGACCAAATATATTTAGCATTTTTATGCCGTAGGAAGCTATAGAAATCAAGTTTATTACAGGAACACCATGACTAGTTATACAGGTTGTGCACTGGACACTTCTGGGTTCACATTTACACACATAACCACGTGAACAGCTCCCTCTGCTGTTGTGTAGCACACAACCTATACAAGTGCAATTTCTGGGACTCATTAAGTACCTTTTAATGGGTATGCCAAGCACTGAATAAGGGGAAGAAAACAGATAAATAAAGCAGGCTTCTACTCTGAAGGCAAAGAGGAGAATGACACACAATCAACTCTGTAATGTGATAAGGGTCCCAGGATCAGTGGAGAAGAAGTCTGGGGAATTATATTAAATAATGGATAGTTCTCTTTTGCAATTGCCTTTGCCAACTAACAAGGAGAGAGAGAAACACCCAAAACAGATGATATTGAATAATATGGTAATGCAGAAAATTAAAGAGCCACCTTTGGGCCAAGAAGCACTGAGAGTAAAGTATAATCAGATGTAGTGGCAAAGAGATTTTATGTGTTTTTGAACCTACAATACATCGCATCATAATGCATGAGGCTGCAGCATGACTGATTTACACAATGTGAAACAAGGGATTTCATCTGTTACTAAACAACATGATAAAACTATGACAAATGCACCGCTTATTGTCAAGAGTGCTTATAGCCCTTCACGCAGCCAACTTCTGCTCATTTTGCAAACAAATGAATAAAGCACATTATTTTAAAGAGCCTAAGTTCTTTTACCCAAAAGCATTTGGGTAAAAGAAATACTAAAGAACTTTAGTATTTCTGACTAAAATTGAGGGAAAAAAATCTCAGCAGCATTTAAAAATCTCATGTAAGACGACAATTCTTAATGGTCACTTCTTCAATTGTCAACTTCTTCCCAAAGGAGCAAAGTCATGAATTCTTAATTTCACCACATTGAGAGATTTTTTTCTGGTGGGGAGGAGGTAGAGATTTGTGGATTCAAGTTCTCTAATTTTAGCTCATTTTGGCTCAGTGTGCCTGAAGTCTACATCACAGAGTTTCATTTTGTGAGTTTATGAAAATGACACTGTTAGACTTTGGCAACTGGAAAGACCAATAAATTCTGCTTAGATTCTGATTTATATTGAAAAAAAAAGAAATGTAGCCTTCAATTTCCAAGAATGAAGATGCATCTGAGAATAAGTCTCATTGCAGCTTTATAGTGCCCTAGGAGATACCTATAAATGATTCATTGAAAAATTATTCTGTGATTTGTATTAAATCAAGATATTTCTGCCACTTCTATATTTTATTAAATTTTCTGTCTTACTTGCCAGTGACGTTGGTTTGAAACTAATGTTCAGAAGTATTATACACATACCAAATCATTTCTAAATCTGAAAGGCAAAACAGTCATTAAAAAGATAAATTTTAAATTGAACAGTATTTGCAATGAATATGGACTTATCCCTTCTCCATGTTTTCAAAAAGAAATATGAAAATTAAGCTAAGAAATCAAACTTGACAAATGGAAGATATTTTGTGTTTTTGTTACTATGAGCCCCAAAGCACGAGCTCAGCTTTAAACTATGTACTTCATTGTATCACACAGAGCAATTTAACAAAGAATATGAGGGCCGATAGGCTCTGACTTATGAAAATATGCATTTTAGCTGAAACCAAAATTAATCCTTGAGCTAAAATTTCTCCCCGCTAGGGTGCACATATAATATATGACATTTAATCATAATCTAAAATGAGCAGCCACTAGAAATTGGCTTGGTTATGAGTTTAGTCAATTATATATAAGATCATAGAAGCCATGGAAATGGATAGTTTTATTTTATTTTTCACAACTTCCCTACAGAATTAAAGGTCTGATCACCTTTACGTTTACACTGACTTAAAAGGGGTGGTTTTTTGTTAACTATACAAATCATTCAGTAAAACTTTCCCGATTAAATAGGAAATGGTACTAAGTCACTTAAGAATAAAACATGCCAGGTGGTGAAATGGTGGCTCAGTGGCAGAGTTCTCACCTGCCATGCTGGAGACCTGGGTTCAACCCCCGGAGCCTGCCCATGCCAAAAAAATAAGAATAAAACATTCCCTTCAGCTGACTGGTTTTTTCACAGTTAGGGCATTGAAAATAAAAGATATGACAAAAAGCCACCCTCCAAATAAGCCTATAGATGAGAAAATGGACAATAATGTGTATTATCAATATTTTATATGTGTATGCCCCTTAACAGAGTAACTCTTTTTAGATGATCCTAAATAAATAGTAGCATATGTTTACAATTCTAAATAAAGGTATTTATTGAAACTTTTTCTCTAAGAGCAAAAAAAGTATAAATAAATTTCTATCGATAGAGGCTAAATAAATTATGGTCCTGACCTGCCATAAAGCAGTATGCCTCCTCCTCTCTCCCCACAACGAGGACATCAGTATGAGCAGTTTGCAATACTGCTGTAACAAGTCGCCACAAACTTAGTGGTGTAAAACGATTCAAATATATTTTCTATACAGGCAAGAAGCCAAAACTGGGTCCTACTGGCCTAACTCGAGGTGTCGCTCCTTCTGGAGGCTCTAGGGTGGAATCTGTTTCCTTGCCTTGGCCAGCACCTGCGGGCTTGTCAGCATTCTTTGGGCCATGGCCCCCTCCCTCTTCAAAGCCAGCAGCAGAGCATCTTCCAATCTCTCTCTGACTCTGACCTCTGGGCCACGAATAAGGGCAATTTGGTAGAGAAATAAAAACTAAAGTCAGAACCTTCACGCATAATACAGAAGACAGAAACATATTCCTCATACCTCCTGTCTTTGACCACCTGGCTCCTCCTTAAATATTGGTACTAAAATTAAAGTAATAGCTATTGTAAACGAGTGTGTACTCTGAGTCAAGCACTAGTCTAAATTCTTCACGAATATCACCGCTACTGAATCAGATATCTGGCAAAGTAGGTCTCATCATTCCCACTTTATAGACAAAAAGCCTATGGGTCAGTGAGACTAAACAATATGCCCAGGTTACAGAAATCATTAATGGACTAGCTGGGATTAAAACCTGTGCCCATCTGCGAGTCTTAGTATCCAGTACTCTTTCCATCAGACCATAAATCTTTGATCATTAGACGTTTTTTGTTAAATTTCCAATCAAATATCAACATTCCTTTGAATATGAAGTCCTTTCTAACACAGCCTTCTGTACTTAATTTTGCTGTTCCTTTTGTGAGTCTTAATCACTGCCACCCATTTTATTTTCTTGTCAATTTTCTACCTGCAAACATACTTAGTAGTTAGAAAATGAAACCAAATAAGAGCTAAATTAACCTGAAAGGAAGAAACAATCAGCTGATTTATAAATTCTTTGAAAATGTTAGTATATTTGACTATTTCAAAAAGTTCATTGCTTTCTCCCTCTTCTTTTTCATTGTGTCATTACAGACCCAAAAGATTAACAGCCCAGAATGAATTATACAAAGCAGACTTACATTCGTTCAAACAAATAAAACATTTTACGTTTCAATATTTTATTGAATTCCTCAGTGAACTTATAGTAAAAAATCTCAGGGTAAAAAAGTGTACATCAGTAAATAAATTTTCATTGAATGTAGATAACTAGCAGAAATAAAAAAAATATTTTTCACAATTCCCTCATGTCAAAAATTTTACATGGCATTTTCTCAACCAAATTAAGCGGCACTAAAATGCAAGTATTATAAGTACTACTTTACAAACGAGAAAAATTGTGTGTATGTAGGATCTGTAACATGTGTAAACTCACTTAGCAAAGAATTGGATCCTCTAGTATCATATTTCATGACTGCTGGACTCCAGGGTCAGTGCTACCTTAACCTGTTCATAATAATACTGCTAGTAATATTTAGTACATTAAACCTTAATCCCATAAAATTTCTCAATCATTAGAGAATATCTTCAGCAATAATACACAATTCTTATATTGTGTATTAAGATAATCTTCCTAAAATTATCTTCCTAAAATAATCTGGGAAGGAATAAGAATTTTAGAAAAAGAAAAGTGAATTTTAACCATGAGTTGACAAAGCTATCAATGTACAACTAGATATTATATAATGATATTGTAAAAGCACCTCTGATAGTATCTTCTACATGATAAAAGTTTACACAGGATTTTATGCAATCATTTACATTTGAAAAAACACATAGAACCTTCACTATATGCCAGGTAATATGGTAGTAATCATATTATTTATCCTGTGCTATTATCCATATTTTATTCACAATAATGAGATGCAGAGAGATTAATTAATTCATTAATCAGCCAAAGATCATCAACTGGTAATTGGAAAAACAGAGGTCATATCCATTTGTTCATCAGATTTTATCAATTTCTCCTATTTAGTCTCTCTCTGTCTTCATCAACAATAAAGCCTACACAAGTATTTTTCATGCGGACAACTCTGACAATCTCCTAAGTAGGTGACGGACATCAGTCTTGCTCTATTTTTACACTATTCTCCATAATGCAGCCAGAATATCCATATTTTTTAACACAATTCTAATTACGTCAACTCCTTGCAGAAATATATAAAATGACTTTTTGCTGCTCTTAGATGAAGACAAAAAGTCTTATTTTGGCATATAAGGTTCTGCATACTTTGCACTTAATAATAATTATAAATATTAAATTATATAAATTTATAACAATTTGCCTTTAATAAAATGCACATAATTTAAGAGAGCAGATGTATAAACTCATGTACTCAAATCAAGCTACAGAATATCTGTATATGTATATGTACATCATTTCCGCAGAAGTTCCACTCATGTCCCCCCATCCTCCAACCAGGAAATATCTGACATAATTCTATCAACATACATTAATTTTGCCTGCTCTAGAACTTCATATAAATGGAATCATCCTTCCAATTTCTCATTTTGTCAGGCTGCTTTCATTCTGTGTAATGTTTTTGATAAGCCTTCGTGTTCTGCATTCAACAGTTGTTTGTACCTTTTTGTTGGTAAAGAGTATTCAATTGCTGCATATGCAACAATATCTCCATTCACCAGTAGATGGACATGGAAGTTATTTCTAATTTTTGGAAATTATGAACAAGGTTGCTGTAGACATTCAAATAAAAGTTTTTCTGTAGAAGCATTTTCAGTTTCTCTTCCATAAATACTTAGAAGCTGAATTACTGTGTTAAATGACTGTTTAACTATCAACTGGTACAACTGGTTTTTCAAAGTGGTTGAACCATGTTGCACCTTCCAACAATCTAGGAGTGTTTCACAGCCTCACCATCATTGAGTATTTTCATTTTTAAAATTGTAGCAATGCAAGTGGATGTAGATTTTGCATTTTCTTAACGATTAATGATGTTGAACATCTCTGCCTATGGAGATGCATTTTTCTTCTTTTTATTATTAAGTTGTGAGAGTTTTATATATTTAGACATGTGCCATTGATTCTTGCTACATGAATAGCTATGCTTTATAAGCTCTCTGCAAATACTGACAGCCAATACCGAGTCATGACTCTTAGGGAAAAGGCAGGGTTAGGTTACTTATGTGTCTTTGGTCATAACTTCTTCACCAACTAATCAATATGTAACTATGTCTTATGTGTGCTTCTGTTTAAAGGCACCTTATTTAATGTATGTTGTTAATTCATTAACATCAACCTCACACCCATAGCCTGTAACCCATGCCTGCGTGGGCTTATCTAACACACATATTTTCTCCAACAGCCTTCTTGCACCTAAGGATACCAGACAGCAGTTCAACACTCTATTTGGGGGCTACTTTAAACAGGGAACTCACCCACAAAAGAACAAAAATGCAAGATGTGTGTCACTATCTATACCATAAAAAAGACACTTATTTGCGGTATGAGAGGTGAATCAAGAAGGCAGAACATTGCTTTGTTCACCATCAGCTGGGAAGATGCACATTAGGCAATTCAAATACTTTGTTGCATTGCGCTTGTCCACAAATGACCATGAACACACCACGAATATTGATTTGAGGATCACAAAAAAATTTCAGCATGTAGCTAAATTTGCAAGTACAGAATCTATGAATAATAAGAATTGACAATATTATGTATGTGCACACACACAAACATACACATCATGAAACAAGCCATTTATAAGATATATGTATTGCAATTATTTTCTCCAATTCTGGTTCTTGAGCTCTCATTTTCGTATCAATGTCCTTGTTTTTTTGTTTTTTTGTTTTTTTTTCTGAATGAGCAGGCACTGGGAATCTAACCAGGCGAGAATTCTGCCTGCTGAGTCATTCTTTCAACAAGAGATGGTTTTAATTATAAGGAAGTCCAACTTACCATTTTTATCTTTTTGTTTATTAGAGCTCTTTTTGATATGCTATCTAAGAAATCTTTGTCGTCCCTATGCTCATGAAGAATTTTTCTGTTATTTCCTAAAAGTTTTAGCTTTCATGTTTAAGTCTATGATCTATTATGAATTAATGTCACATATAGTGCTATGTAGAGGTTGAAATTCATTTTTTTTCACATAGATATCCAAACGTTCTAGTACCATTTGATGAATAAACTACCTTTACATCATTGAATTATGTCTGTGGCTTTACTGAAAATGAATTAACTAACTAAATACATACATACATACATATATATATTATATATATATATATGGGTTTATGTCTAGACTTTTTCTTCTGTTTCATGATGTATATGTTTGCGTGGCTTAACCACTGTGCTGGTTTGAAACGATGTATGTCCCCTAGAAAAGCCATGTTTTAATCAAGATCCCATTTCGCAAAGGCAGAATAATCCCTATTCAATATTGTATGTTTGAAACTGTAATCAGATCATCTCCCTGGAGATGTGATATAATCGAGACTGGTTGTTAAACTGGATTAGGTGATGACATGTCTCCACCCATTTGGGTGGGTCTTGATAAGTTTCTGGAGTCCTATAAAAGAGGAAAATTTTGGAGAATGAGCGATTCAGAGAGAGCAGAGCAGAACAACACAGTCACGAGAAGCAGAGTCCACCAGTCAGCCACCTTTGGAGATGAAGAAGGAAAATGCGTCCCGGGAAGCTTCATGGAACAGGAAGCCAGGAGAAGAAGCCAGCAGACGCTGCCATGTTTGCCATGTGCCCTTCTAGAGGAGAAAGGAACCCTGACCGCGTTCATCATGTGCCTTTCCAGATGAGAGAGAAACTCTGACTGTTTGCCATGTGCCCTTCCACTTGAGAAAGAAACCGTGAACTTTATCGGCCTTCTTGAACCAAAGTATTTTTCCCTGGATGCCTTTGATTGGACATTTCTATAGACTTGTTTAATTGGGACATTTTCTCAGCCTTAGAACTATAAACTAGCAACTTATTAAATTCCCCTTTTTAAAATTCATTCCATTTCTGGTATATTGCATTCCAACAGCCAGCAAACTAGAACAACTACTGAACTTGTATAATAATTTTTTAAATCAAATAAAATCCAACAAATACATTCTTTTCCAAAATTGTTTTGACTCTTCTAGATCCTTTGCATTTGCATGTAAATACTAGAATCAGCTCTAAGCAAAGTCTTAAGAAATTTTGATTTGGACTGTCTCAAACCTATAAAGTAATTTGGAAAAAATAAGATATCTTAATAATATTGTCTTCCAAAGAGTAAATTGTTATATGCATCTTTAATTTTTTTCAGTAGTTCTTTATGGTTTTCTTTAGAGGTTATGCACAAGTTTTGTTACAATTACTCTTAAGTGGTGTCTGGTTTTGGAAGTTGCAATTTTTTTTCCAGTATTCACTGCCAGTTGACTTTTATAAGTTGACTTTACATTCTGTGACCTTCCAAAATCCAATGAAAAATTCTAGCAAGTATTTTTTTTGCTAGATCTCTCAGAATTTACTTTGCATTGATTCATACCATCTATAAAGAACAACAGTTTTTTTCTTCTTTCTTCCCAATATTCATACCTATCCTTTCATTTTCTTCCCTTATTGTACTGGTTTGATATTCAGAACAATAGTGAACAGAGGTGACAGTCTGGACATCCTTGTCTTGCTCCCAGCCTTACAGAGAAAACCTTCACGTTCTCACCAGTAAATAAGACGTTCACTGTAGATTTTTTTATAGATACCCTTTCTTATGCTAAGAAAGTATCCTTAAGAAATCAATATCAATTCTTGGTTGATAGGGATTCTTGTGTGTTTTTCTTTATCATGGTATATTAGAGATATACCATGCGCCTAGGTCTGTAAGTCATTGATTTTCATCAAATTTGAGAACATTTCTGCCATTTTTTTCTTCAAATAAACTTTATTAACTGTTCTTACTCTCTTCTTCTGAAACTTCAATTACAACTATAATAATCTTCTAAATCCAACATCTAGGTCATCTCAGGGTCAGCTCCTATTGACTAATTCTTTCCTTGACCTCATTTTCCCATTCCTTTGTTGGGCTAATTGTTATCAAGTTCTAGACAATGTGGGTGATATATTGTGGAGACTATGAATTCAGCTTTCTCTGAAGATTGCTGACTCTTGTTTCGTGTGGAAGTTAAATCACTAGCGAGTCACCCTGAACTTTTTTATGTGTGAGTTTCTTCTTTGGCAGAGAGGATCAATGAAAAGACCAAGCTATTTCCCAAACCCTTCTAAACTGGTGGGACTCAACATGCCAAATGTCTCTCCTAACAATCTTGTTGCAGAGTGTTTTCAGGTTTTGTTAGGGCAGGTCAACAGAAGGTATTTCCCTGGGGCATGGTGTTTCTTATTAAGGCACTACCTTTTTCTTTTCTCAGTGAAATGACAGAACTGATGGCAAGGTGTTAATAAGATTGTTCCACTCTTGCGGGCTGAAACCGCTTCATCTTAAATCTGTTTTTCAATCTAAACTCCATAGCAGCGGCACACTGGAAAACTTTGGGCAGTCTCTCGCAGCATATATTCCAACAAGACCTTGCCAAGTTCTTGCAAATGATCCCCAC
The DNA here is from genome assembly GCA_004026745.1 of Myrmecophaga tridactyla. Lineage (NCBI taxonomy): Eukaryota > Metazoa > Chordata > Mammalia > Pilosa > Myrmecophagidae > Myrmecophaga > Myrmecophaga tridactyla. The sequence goes on along the minus strand of PVIY010010668.1, from coordinate 49,744 downwards.
ATGGGCTTCTGAGCACCTCTGCCTTTATAGCACTCTTTTCTCTGGTGTGCTGCTCCACAGAATCAAGACATTCCAGCTGCTCTCATCTCTCATTTCTGCCTCCAAACATCAGCAGGACCACTCTGCTCTAACAGGATTCTAGCTGGCTGCACTAGATGAGAAATGGTCCTCAGGTAAAAAGGTAGGTTGACTGTGGGACTCACCTACTAAATTTCCCTTGTTCCAGAGATTTCATTGCCTGTTGTCCAATGACCTGATGCAGTAGCTTTATATATAATTCTACTTTATGGTTGTTTATCACAGGAGGGGCAAGTCCAGTGTCAGCAGGACATAGCTAAAAGTGGATGCCCAGATTGTATAAGGCTTTTGTTCATCTTCATGAATGATTTATAACTAGTGTGGCTTTAATATGATTCATTATCAAGAAGCTATCATTAATTCAAGAGACATTACAGAAACTTAAGTTTATATGTATAACTATGGTCTGGCATATCAAATACCAACAATATTGATACTAAAGTTAAATCACTAGTGCACAATGAATGCTGAATCATCATTCATTTTTACTAACCCTGAGCAATACAAATTTATAAACAATTACAAACATCGAGTACTCACATAGGGTGCATTGTTGCTTGCTGTGTCAGCTTATATATTTATATATTCTGCCTAATGCTGTATTATATGTTTGTGAGTCATGCAGACATCCACAATGCAGCAGATCAGCTAGAGATGTAATTGAAACTGTTTTCTCAAACAGTTTGTCAATTATTGATTTAATATATCAGATTACTTTAAATGGTGAGAGCAGAAAAATATACAGCTGTATGGTCATCTTCTGAAGCTACACAAGAATTTACCAGAGTTCGAACTCACCATCTTCAATGTCTGAGTCCCATACATCAAAAATCAAAGAGGAATTTTTTTTTAAAAATTAACCCACTAAATGTTTTGTCTGTTCAGAAATCAATAATCACAAAAATGGGACACAAACTCTGGACTAAAAATGGCATGTTAAATGATGAATGGAATTAACAGCATTGCCAGCAAATTTAAAATGCTCTTTAGTTGGTTTTAGAACATTTACCTCGTTATAAGTATAGCTGCATCCACTGATGCCATGTCTTCTCCCCAATGCGTTGACATCGCTAAATGTATGTCATTCTTTTTGCCAAATTCTTCATGCTGCCACTTACAGAAACTCTCTAGCATTTTCTCTCCGTGGTGCCCGATATACAAATCTGCCTGCAAAAGCAGATATTTCACCTCAAGGCAAATCATTCTCGTCATACAGACAATTAAAAGCTGAGGGAACTTCTTGATTTACTAAAGCAGGCTGCTGGCCAGGGCATTAGTGAGGACCTGGAAAACATTCAGGTTTGATTTACCCTGAATTGAAAATCTTAAAGTGTGGTGGATGTGCAATGTTGCAACACGTGTGTAATGCTTTTCTGAAAAAGGAGATGCGATGGAACTTTAAGAATGTGCAACTTTTAGATTTAAAGAACTCATTATTTCTACAATTTAAAAACAAGGTTTGCAAAATGTACATTAAACAGCATGCCAAGATGTTCGTGCATAGAATATTCTTTATTTAAAATGAATTGAAGATAAGGAAGAGTTATAAAAATGCATGTAGAAATAAGAAACTAAAAGTAGCATTAAAAAAATTTTCATTCTGGCAAGTTAAGTCTTGCTTTCAGGATCTTTGGAAACTAAGGACATTCCACTTTTGGAATAAAAAACTGAGGTATTAACCAAAACTAGAGACCAGTTTCATGTATTCTTTAAGTGACTCAGTAAATATTTTTGACTTTTAAGTCAGTAAAAGGTATGTCCCTAACATTTCCTTTACTCAAAAATAGATGAACATAATTTCTCACCCACTTAATCGAAAAACAAAAAACTCAAGACTTTCTTACTGGAGTTTCATGAAGCAGAATAAGCTTTATCACACGAAGATTGACCTGCACGCCAAGACTCTTGTGTTGGAAGAGGTTAAACACCTAAAAAGAAAATTTAAAATTCTAAAATGAAACTGAAAACATCTTAACCTTTTAAAAGTCCAGATATGGGAGAAGTTTCAACTTAGCTGAGAACACTAGTAAAAACATTCACATTATTTAAAAATTAGCTTAGGGTGCACGGGTAGTTTAGTGGTTAGAATGCCCGCCTTCCATGCAGGAGACCCAGGTTCGATTCCTGGACCATGCACCCCAAAAAAAAAAATTAGCTTAATAAGCAATAATGCCTTGGCTAATTCATTTTAGATACTAAGAAATTTAGACCTCAATGCTGTGAGAGACTCACTGCAACTCTGATAGTCCAGGCATCTCGCTGGGAATGGGAGGGAAGGCTGGCCCTGTTCATTATGCTGCATACAGGATTTTCAGTAACTAAGCCCTATTTTGTTGCATGCACAAACATGTCAACACGCTCCTTTCTTCTGAAAATCAGTCCTGAGAACATATCCTGCTCTTTCCACCTCCTGATATATTCCCCAGGGTCCTTTTCTCCCCCACGCCTGGCTGCTCCATGGGAATACTTTCCAAAGCAGCACCCTTCAATGATGCCCATGAAAACAAACTCACAGGCTGTTGTTGCTTGAGAGATTTAACCCCTCCTTATGACCCGTTTTCCCAAAATGTGGCATGTGTACCAATGCTAAAAAGCAAGGTAAAAATTTTTATGTGGTACCTTGGTTTTTTTTTAATTTAGTAATTATTACATTTGTATAGAAAATATGTAACTTGTACACCAAACCTATCATTTCAGCGATATTACTTGGAAGAGAACCAAGCTAGGGGGGCTACATTAGAACACCGCTGCAGGATTTTGGTTCAATGTTCAGGTGATATAGAAAGAAATAACCGTCCGCCAGAAAAGCAGCCAAATGATTGCAAAAATAGTAACAAAACATGCTTATCCCTTTAGTCGGTGGTTCTTAACCCTGACTTCTATAGTAACTGGATTTAGAAATGGACATCTGCATTTGGCTTTTATTCCTATTTACTCCCCACTGGAACTCATCCTTCACTACCCTCTTCTAATACTGCTTTGAAGTAGGGTTACCCAGCACAGTATGCAATTAAGTCCAAGTTGATAGCAAGCATCTGTAAGGTACTGGATTCAAACTAGACTTCTGCAGCCCATAAACTGTCTCTTGAAGTGAGCTATATGAGAGTCAGCTGCTGAAACTTACCTGATTAGTCTGCAACTGACACTCAATTTCACATTCTTATGTAAGAGATCAATGTATTACCACCCCCTCATCTTTGTTCCACCTCATAACTGATCTATGGTGTTTTTCTTGGGGTCACGCAAACACTGAATAGTACGACATTTCTGTTAATTTAATTAAACAGCCTTTTAAAAGAGTGGAGAAAGCACACAAAAAAGAGAGTAAAGCATAATTTGTTTTGCCACATCAAAACTAAAAATGAGGGGGGTTTTTTGTCTGTTTTTTATTAGAAGATATGAGTCATTTTCATATCTCTTGAGATGGTTCTGATTGGTATATCTACAGCATGTTTTACGGATGTTCAAAAAAGAGAGAGAAAGGAAGAGTAATGAGTTAATTTTTAAAGAACTTCATTATAAATACTCACACATTTCTTCCTTAGAGTTTTCTTGAAAAAATTCCAAGCGCACTTTAAAGTTTGCCTACCATATTTAAGATGGTTAGAATGAATCTCCTGGCTGCATCTGCTCCGTGATAGGAAACCATTGCTGGGTCTGCAACCACTACAGTTTCTATGTTGTATTCTTGAGGTAGTTTGTATGAATATCGTTTCCCTCTTCCGCTTTCTGATATTTTTTTAGATCTAGGTCTTCCTTTGTCTGCAACAGAGAAATGACTTTTTAAATCCATATCCACCTTGGCAAAGTGAATATTAATCGTTCTTTTTATCAGTAAACTAAGAAATGTTCATGGAACACCGACATGGGCTGATGGTGGAATGATGAGCAGAAACAATCAAGTTCCCTACACACCTGTAATAAAAGGGCATGCAGCTTTGCACTGTGGCTTTATCATCAGACAGACCTAACTTCTGCCATTTGCTAGCTTTGTCGTTTAGGGAAACTACCATGACCTACTTGGTCCCAGTTTCCACATTTATAAAATAGATATAATATCTATTTTCTAGAGTTGTTGATAGTTTATAACAAGATCATATTTGCAGAATTTCCAACACAGAGCTCCATACAAAAAAAAAAAAGTTTAATAATTAAGAGATACTACTCATTCTTTTGGTTTACATGTAAGTGTCTGAACTGACTTCCCCACACATCCTAATTCCATGTAGACGCTGCAACTACTAAATCATTATGGATGGGTTACACTACATCTCGCTTGCATTCTCATCTGGATCATGTACAAATCATGGCCTTAGGGTAATTAAGGTTTTTCAAACAGGGCCAAAGACAAGCAATGATCGTAACTAAAAATATTTCTAAATTTGACTACATAAAAATTAAGAACTTCCACTTATCAAAAGATGCCACTGACAGAGTAAAAATCAGGCCAAAGTGGGAGAAGATATTTGCATTATTTTTCCAAACTAAAGAACTACCCTGTATCAATCACAAGTAACCCTGTAGGCAAAACGGGCAAAAAATATGGATGGTCATTTCTCACAAAAAGAATATCCAAGTGGATAATTAGCATATGAGAAGGTATTAAAAACCATTAATATTTTGGGAGATGTACATTAAAACCACAATAAGTTAAATGAATTATAACCCTAAGAATGGCTAAAATTAAAGAGACTGACTATACCAAGAAAAATGAGAATGTGGGGACAAGCAGAAGTCTCACACACTACAGCTGGGTATATAAATTGTGATCAACATTTTGAAAAACTGATTAACAGTATCTATTAAAGCAGAACAGATGCATACCCAATAATCAACAAGTTTGCTCTTAAATATATAACCATCAGAAATGCAAACATTTGCGCATCAAATGACACAAAATTTTCACAGGATCCCAATTCTTAGTAGCTTAAATGACCATCAATAGTGTATTGATGAGGTTGTCCCTATTCATAAATGGAATACTACACAGAAATAAAAGTGAACCAGCTATTGTAACGTGCAAAAAATGAACGAATTTCAAAAACATGATGTTAAAAAGAGAATCCAATCAAAAAAGAATATATGGTGTATGATTCCATTCATAGAAAGATAAAAAAAAATAGGAAGAGTAACATGTGATGTTAGAAGTCAGGACAGTGAATATCTTGGAGAAGAGAAGTTAGGACCTAGGAGTGGACACAGGGGAGACACCTGCAGTGCTGGTATTTTCTATATTCTGAGCTGGATGACGGCTGCATGGTTTTGTTCATTTGGGTAAAATTCAATGATTGGATACATCATTTGTGAACCTTCCCATACGGGTGTTGTGCTTCAATAATGAATTTATAGTTTTAGCTGACTTATTTACATACCATAAAAACGCACTCATTTTAAGTGTACAATTTAATTAGTTTTAAGAAATTTATACATTTGAGCAACCATCACCACAATCCACTGTTAGGTCAGCTATTATTTATCTCCTTGCCATCTATCAAAATTTTGTTGACATCCCTCAACTTCTGCCATCACCTTTTCCAAATTCATCGTATTCATTAGAAGACATCTTTTATATTTCTTTACGATTATTTCAGTGGAGTCTCTGGAAGTGGGGATATAACCATGTGTCCAATTGGTGATATTTTACTGAAACTCTCTAACTTCGTTTTAAATTTAGCGATAGGTATTCTCATAAATCTTGTCCATCTTCCTGGCTTCTGATAAATTCCTTTTCTTGAGTCTTATTCCAGGTGCCTTGGTTTTGGCTCGCCAATTCAATTCAATTATATTATATTTTGCTAACCCCCTATTTCACCTTGCTTGACACTTTAACATCTTTACATGCTTCCGGTATTAATTTATTTCTTTGGATTCTTAACCTGCTAGTTATTCTCTATTACTGACTGCTAGGTCCAACTAACTCAACTCTGAGATCTAAAATGAATTTTCTTCTATCAGCATTGCCATAAACTTCCCCGGTCTCAGCTATACCCATAATTTACTGCTTCTCATTTTTCTAGCCCTGAAAGAGATTAAAATCTATTAACTCACAAACTTTTATCCAAATATGGAATAGAGTCTATTCGCCCAGTCAACCAAAATGTTACAAAAACAAATGTAAACGTTCTTTTAATGAAAATAAGCATTATATCATTAAACACAGTAGTGCAAAAAGACAAAAAACAACTTACAAGCAGTCATCTGAAACACAATCACTATAGTTAAAAGTAAACTTTATGAATCCACATATAGAACCAGCAGTTAAACAACAGCAAATACATTGCCAAAGGACAAAATAGGAAACTGGTTTTATTTGTATCTTGAGATCCATAACAGGAATTAAGTTTGCAGTTTCTTCTAATTGTAATTTCAATCCTCCTACAGATATATATATATATATATTAGTACCATATGATACAAATTTTTGACAACTATAGAGTAGGGAACATTCTTACAAGTAAATAAAAGAGATACATCTTGGCAGGGTCAATACACATTAAACTGATAATGAGAAATTTCAATATTTATATCCATTCCTGGCAGCTCTCCAAGAGGAATATGTCATTGACACTGAAAGGAAATGAGCAACTCTGAGCAATATCTATCACATATTCACCAAGTATAGCAGTTATAGCTTATCACCACTCTAGAGTTCTCCCAAGCAAATGAGAGCAATATGGATGCACCCAAAAGCTAAAAAATGAAATCAACTTTTCTGCTTGGACACTTTTTCTACACTCAGTCTTATTCTCTCTGTTATCCCCTTTCCATCTTCAGATTCTAGGTAAGATGCTGTAAGATGCTGTTGTGTCCAGCAATATCCATTTTCTGTTTCTGTCCTTTAGTAAGAGAGCTCGCTCCCCTGCCTTCTCTGCAGCTAGGTGCGTGGCTAACCATCCATAACCATTTCTCAGTCTAATGTTCAGCTGGTCTGACTCTGTGAAAGTACTGAAAATCTGAATATGAGCAGAATGGGCCATGTGCAACTTCTGGGTCACTCTTTAAAAGAATATCACTTGTCTTCTACTTTCTCTCTTTCCTTCACCCCTTTGGTTAGAATCCAGACAAAGTGCAGGGAGCTAAAGTGGACGCTACAGAAGATAACACTTTGGGGAGCAGGCAAATGGTAAGATATAAGGACCTTTGGGACTAGACTTGAACTTTTAGGCTCACTGCTCCACTCTCAGAAAGTTAGGATCCCGTGTCCTGGTTCTCATCTTGCAATGATACAATTGGTGATTTACCAGTGTTTCTAAGACAATAAACTATCCTCCTCTTAAAACAGGAACTCTACATTCTTATGAGGCGACTGTCATGCTAATGTTCCAAATAAAGGAGCCAAGGTTCAAAGGTTAAGGGAATGGCCCGGGAAAACCCAGCTGGGTCTGCGACTGGAGCTTGGGCTTGTTCCCAGACCTTCCAATTCTCAGCTGCATGTGCCTTCTTCTCCTCTACATTATCATTTAATGAAAGACCCCAACAAAGTCACTGTAATATGAAAGCCTCTGTGTGGAAAACATAATAATGCAATCAGTACATATAAACATAATATACCTAAGGCATTAAAATGATGAAACTGAATAATAATGCAGGGACCAAATTGATACCAAGAAAATTTTAAGGTTCCATTTTGCAAATACAAAATATTACCACATTATGCAAAAGAGAATCATGTTATTAATATGTTAATGCATAGAGCTAAACTAAGAAAGGAAGAGCTACAGTTTGACATGGTATAAGAAAATGAGTATTTTATTGCATGGAATGCCCATTTTATAATTTTGAAAAACTCTGGACCCTTAAAAACATCTGAAAAGTCATCAAGCTGCTCATGATTTAGGACTGCTTGCAAGTATATGTTAAGTCCCTGAACTAAGTAGGTCAACATTAATCTGTAACAGTCATGCCAAAAGCAAAAGCACTTCTCAGAAATTTTATGAACAATGTTTGCAGAAATATGAATCATGGAGTCGTGCTCTTTGAGCCTATTAAAATTAAGAATTTTCTAGAAAGCTTTCCTCCACGCATAATGGCATGCAAAGCCTGCTTTGTGTCATCAGTGCACATGAGTAATTAGAACAGCTGGAACTTACTATGGCTCAAAAGTTGGAGAGTGCAGATTTTTAGTATAACTCCAAGCAATCTCCTCAAATGAACTAAATCCAAGTTGATTTTTTTTATTGTTACATAATACAAAAGCTTTTCTTGTGCTCGTTCATAATGTCATGACGTATGTTCAGCTGTCCTTATCTCCTTTATTTCTAGGGCTCTTAGAATAGACAGAGAGATGTGTCATATTTATCTGGCCTTGATAGTGAGTATTGAATCATGCGGCACAGCAAATGGACTCAACCACCTCTGACCTGTATCATGAGTTTTCACAAAAGGAAACAGAAAGTCTAAATTAATTTGAAATAAATACATTCTAGACAGAAACACGCTGTCATTCTTCCTGAATCTGAACACCCCAAACAAGTGATGATGTGAACACCCTCTGGCCTCTGCAAATATTTACTTGTTTCCATAATTCATGTATGTAAACCAGGTTCGGATACCGCAACGAGTATTAAAATGGGTATTCCGGCACTCGTTACGGGAATTCAATTTTAAATCTGCAAGGCCAATTTTAAAGCCCTTAAGTACACCAGAAATTCTTCGATTAAAAATCGTATTTCCTCAGACTCTAATTGGAACTATTTTCTCAAATCAGTGAATATTCGCTGAGATGATTGGAATAGGTATCTACATATTTTTCCTAGGGAAACTTTTTTTTCTTTTCTGAATGTTGGCTATGACTTTCAGATCTTACTTGTGTAATGGAAATCACTCATTTTCCTTACCTTTCTTGGAAATGCCACAGATTCCTGCCTAAAGGAAGTAAGGAAGTACACAAAACAGTCATTTCCCGTAGATTTGTGTGAAGAACTGGCAGATACATAGAGCCAGGGATTTAAGAGCTGGGAACATTTATGGGCCTTTCAAATCCCAGACTTAAGAGACCCTAATACAGTAAAAAGAAAAATTGATGATACAAATGTCTCTATTCTTCTGCTCATTTTCACCTCTAAGATGAGGTCTTCTTGGATTAAAAAATAAAAATAAGAAGAAAAAGAAGAGGAGGAGGAGGAGGAGGCTTCCATTATCATAAACAGATAATGGCGATGTCCTCACAGAGGTAGACTAAAATACGGGTCTGCTCTCACAGGGTTCAGTGACCTGGAATTCTCTCAGTGTCCTCTCTATTCCAGTGAAGTGAACTGTATCCCATGAGACACACATCACAATTCAAGAAGGGTCTGAAACGTGCCATAAATTAATCTCTGGAGCCCATCAGAGTTCCCACTCTGGGGCACTGAAATGTCGTGTGTAACAGAGAATGAAAAGAAAGTCTAAAATGGATAAACTCAACTTCGATCAGCCAATGACTTGTCATGAAAGAAGGTGATAAAGATGAGAAAGAGAGAGAAAGGGACTCTGTTAAAGGCGCCATCTCACACTGCACGCTCAGTTCAGTCCTTTCTGGAGAAGGTATTACCTGAGATGACACTGCAGTACTGGCTGTTAGGTGCTGGCTTTTCAGGTACTTTTTCCTCCATGGACCTTTTCTGCCTATAGACTCGGTGTGGGTGACCCGTTATGGCCACCGTATCATTGAGTGGCTCAATAAATATGAAATCCTCATTGATCTGTATAAATCCCATCTGGAATACATAACAGGAAAAGATACATAAGAAATAGCACTTAAGGAGATTACTTTCTAAGTTCCCTCTCACACACACTGTTTCTCTTTCCCATGTGCACAGCCTTCCAGGGAAGCTATTTTAGCAACCCCACTTGTATGGTAACTACCATCCACTTTATTACTCCGTTTTTATGTACTTTATTAGCCTAGCATAAACTTCATTTAGTCAGTCTTAGCCTGTGTGGGTGGGAGGCGAGCTGCCAACAACAGACACACAGTAAGAATTCTGGAATGTTAAAGGTTCATTCTGGGAGACCCACGGGCCCACTTACACATACGGCATGTACAAAAAGAGCGGGACAGTTTTTAATCGCACACACCACACGGTCTAACGTCTTCAACAATCAGTATTTAATAAAGCGAGTCGCATAATCTATCGAGGCAAGGGTAGGAGAAACAGCATTGAAATTAATCAATAAAATATTCTTAACGCCTACTGCTAGACACTCAAAAGAAGAACGTTTGGACATTAAATTAGAGTAAAAATGAAGCATCATTTCTCTAAACAAGTTGCATTTCACACAGTGCCACATGTTTTGATTGTGAGCAGAGGGTTAAAACTGTGAAATGTGCATTATAAACGGGAAAGTTTTCTACATGGAAGAACACTATAAGACTTGATTTTTTATAAATTTTGATCAGTTTTCTCAACCATAATCTATATATATATATAAATGATATATATTTGACAATTTATTTCATATTATTTCTTCAGTAAATATTTGTGAAGAACTTATTCCCTAAAATCTGCTTTATTCATACCCAATCTGCTAATATCAAAGTTACTAATTACTTCCGCATCAACCATATACAAGTTATGTATGGTTCACTTTAACTTGATACACATATAACTAACACAATAGTAATATAATTATTTCTTTAGATATAGTAATTCTATTAAATTGCAAAATTAAGGAAAAAATTTACCCAGAAAAAATGCGTATATCTTCCCCAGAAATCAAGAAGTCTTTAATTCTGTATTGATTATTAGAACGTATTGCATCTTCAACACAGAAAGGCCAGGGACTGTATGTATATCATTTACTTGTTCAAAACTGACATTATAAGACAATTTAAGATTAAATCTAAAAATCCTCATTACTTCAATTTTACTATTTATATAACTAGTGAAAGTCTAAAGATCTAAAATATGATTCTCCTTTTCTCCCTCTTTCCACATTCCTTCCCTCTCTTCTCTCTTTTATATGTACACACACACATATGCACACACATGGCAGTTTAATAACAATACACTTTATAATATTTAATTGCATTTTTTCATATAAATTTTAATGACCAAGAACAGATTCTGGATTTGATTATTGTTTACAATCCACAATTAGGAAGCATTTCCTTTAGTACAAATACTGTCCTCTCAATTTTAGAATGAACAATTTCAAGGAAAGAAAATATGTGAATGAATATGGTACAACACATTATCTAAATAAAATATGAACTATATGTTTTCCACCCAGATTGCTTATTTTTTTCAGAATGATTTTAATGAGACACTTCATGCCAATATCTGAAAATAAAGTTATAATAGCTGTTCCTACCTTATTTCTGTCACCATGTGCATTTTTTGACATAGTAGCATCTGTTCTCCTGACATTTAAATTTATTATTTGATTTGACAACTTAGCAAGAATTTCAGTATTTTGCAATTTACCACTGCTCATATGAAAATAAACCACCAGTCATTTCTTTTCTTATTGGTTCCAATATCGTATTTTTCTTCATTCAGTTGCCTCTTTGCATCTTAAAACAATCAATAGATCTCCCTGTGGGTGTACTGACATGTCATAGCTTCTCATCACAACAGAAAACGTGATTTGGTCTAAGGGCAAATTTATATTTGTTTATATATTGTAGCTTCAATTTACTAAATACAAATTGTTCATTTCTTCACATTCAAATTAATTAAGGCCTATTATATAAGTGGATTCTAAAGCTATAATCTAAGCCTACCTAAAATAACCTAGATGGAACAGAAAGCAATGTGACACTCTCCACTTTTGCTCCCACTTCTCCTGGGACCCTATTTCACTTCCACTGCCTCACTTCCTGCTCAGCTACATGACTGAGGTCCTGCAATAAGCATCCCCAGTTTCCTCTCCACTCTTCCATGCTTCTTTATTGAAATTTTCTTTATTTACCAGAACCTTCATCTTCCAGGTGAACTTTCAGTGGATTGGCTGAAGGAATATCTGAGGCTTGAATAAACAAATATTTATCGACCACGCAACAAGTTCTGAATAGTTTAAGAGGCAGTGATCAACCCCTGTTTTAAAATATAACACATCAGAAGAACTAAATATACTAGTGCTAAAGGACGTGAGGAAGGCAACAGATAATTATACTTTCAGGATATGAGGAAGGTCTTGAGGGATAAAACGGTAGCAAGATTGCCCCCTGGGAAAGGAAGCATTATGAGAAAGAGCAAAATGGATATGGAGCCCTGGCTTGAGCAGGGAGTTGGGAAAACGCAGCCAATAAATTAAGGTCAACCCATAAACTGCAGAATATCAAATGAGAATTTTTTTGATAGGTAAGAGAAAATCAATGTCCTAAATGTCTTAGGATGATTAGTCTACTCTCTGACAATAAGGCGGATTAGAGAATTAATGAGATACTAGAAGGAGCACATTTGTTTTGTTTCTAAACAGTGGTAATAGAAGTTGTTGGCAGGATCTAGCATAAGCATATGCTTGTAAAAAGATTGTAGGCAAATATTTGAATTCTACATGATCTGAGCTTCTCTGCAAGTTTGGCTTTATTTTCTAATGTATTTTCTTACATGGTAATGTTATAATGTACATTTTATTAAGTAAATAAGAGCATTATACAGTTTAAAATGTAAGCATAATACAAGGCTTGCCATCAATTATAGTGCAACACTCTTTGTTTTATGCTTTATTCAAATAAATTATCATTTCGATATTGCTATAGATGGGAATGATTTGTCACACATTGCTGTATTTGTTATCTACATATAAATTTGTATGAAAATACCCTCTGACATCATCTCTATCCTTTATTCTAAGACAGGCTTCTTGACTCAACCCATTCACTGTTTCCTCTTTATGTCAATGAGGATAAACTCCGAACCCTTAGTGGAAATACATAAGAATTTTTATGATAAACTCTCTCCTACTTCTTCAGCTTTATTTTGGCTACTAAAACTTCGAACATAACCATACCAAACAAATTTTAATTGTGCTGGCAAATTTGTATTTTAGCACACTCCATAATGACTTTCCATTGCATGGTCACGCGTAGGTACCCTGCACACGCAGTCCTCTCTTTTCCAAATGTCATTGTTGTTGTGAAGAGGTATCAATTCTTCAGAAGTCAAACAGACCTCCTCTTCTCTCCAAAGGAAGTAACCAATGCCTTCCCCCCACCTCTGTACTGTGCACTTTCCATTACTGCACCAATTAAGTTATTTGTGGTTATTGCTCTCATGTCTGATTAGACCAGAGGCTCCTCAAGAGAAGGATCTGGGCATAGCCCATTTCATGCCTTCTATACTGCACATGGACTTAATGCATGCCAGTTGCTCAAGGAATGTTGCCTTTAAGTCAATATGTTCTTGCTCTAAAGACTGTCTGTTTGCTCTACCTGCAACTTCATCTGGGGGATGGGGGTGAATATTTTTATTTCCCCACTCAGGTATTTCCATTAGTTGGTGTGCTGATTTGAAAGGATGTATGGACCCTAGAAAAGCCACGTTTTAATCAAAAGCCCATTTCGTAAAGGCAGAATAATCCCTATTCAATACTGCATGTTTGAATTTATAATTAGATCATCTCCCTGAAGATGTAACCCAACCAAGAGTGGTTGTTAAGCTGGATTAGGTGATGACATGTCTCCACCCATTTGGGTGCGTCTTGATTAGTTTCTGGAGTCCTATAAAAGAGAAAACATTTTGGAGAATGAAGGAGATTCAGAGAGAGCAGAGCAGAATGACACAGCCACAAGAAGCAGAGTCCACCAGCCAGTGACCTTTGGAGATAAAGAAGGAAATTGCCTCCCGGGGAGCTTCATGAAACAGGAAGCCAGGAGAGGAAGCTAGCAGATGATCGTGCTCACCCTATGCCCTTCCAGATGAGAGAGAAGCCCTGACTGTGTTCACCATGTGCCTTCTCACTTGAGAGAGAAACCCTGAACTTCATCGGCCTTCTTGGACCAAAGTATCTTTCTCTGGATGCCTTTGATCAGACATTTCTATAGACTTGTTTTAACTGGGACATTTTCTCGGTCTTAGAACTGTAAACTAGCAACTTATTAAATTCCCCTTTTAAAAAGCCATTGTTCCTGATATATGGCATTCCAGCAGCTAGCAAACTAGAAGAGTTGGCTTCCTTGTGGGTCTCCAGTTTCGTCTTTAGGAACAGCCTTGTTGTGACCACCTTGGTAACCTAGTACCTTTCCCTTTTCCTTTCCTGCCAAAGGGCTTCAGAAAGAATTATAGAATTGCAATGGTAGAAGGAAACTTAGAAATCATATGGCCATCACCGGTGTTTTCCAATTTAAAAAAGCTGAGCAAGGTTGCATGAGTTCCAGGGAGGCTGAGTCTGGACTGGGCTCTACGTCTCCCAATTTCCAAATTAATGTTTGGTCTCAATACAGCCCTCTGTGCTTCCCTGCTACCTCCCTTTCATCTATACCTAGCTTCTCTTCCCACTGGACTACAGAAATTGTTCTGAAGTCACCCACCATTTCCTTTCTGCATTCTTTATTCTCCTCCCTGTGGCATGTGACCCTTGGCCATTTTCTTCCACTAATATTGTATTGCCCTAGCGCTCATCATCTCTAACAGCTGTTTCTGTTTCCTTAATCAGGCCATGTTTCTCATTTCAAGACACATGTGTGGCCAGCAATGGTTGCCTGAAGCGATCACTCTCTTCAATGTGGATGATTGTCAACTCACAGTGGAACACTAAGCTCTACTCTCCTCGTCTGCTACTTCTTAGTACCGCACTTCACTTGTGTCCTTTTTCTCCTCAAACCAGCACCTCCTAAGTCTGTGTCTGTTTAGGACTCTGCCATTTTTTCTATATACATGGTATAAAAATATATACGGTCCTCTATGCTTTCCTTTTCAAACATATTTTAAAACATTTATAAGAAAACAATAGTTAAGAATAGTATGCTAAGTGCTTTATATTAGTATTTAACCTAAGCGGCGAATTTGGCAGATACATGCTAATTTCACAGTGTTACAGTTGAAAACTTGAGTTTCGTGATGACTTATTGTGTTCTAAGGTCACAAACTGAGTACATATTTAAGACAAGATGCAAACCAGAGACTGTCTGGCTTCAGCACATGCTGCCTTTCGTGAGGGTACCTGAGAAGGACGAGGTTTGCCATCTGACCGTCACGCCAGCCAACCCTCAGCTTCTTAGCAGTTTGCCCTATGGATCTGACATCAAGCACACCACCTCACAGAGGGGAGATTTCCAAAATGTGACCTTCATGGCCAGGCCAGGCCCTACCCCACACAAAACAGGAGACAAAAATACTGCATTGAAGGCTCTAGATTCTATCTGAGGCTGACTGGTTTTTGTTTTTGTTTTGTTCTGTGTTTTTATGTGAGCAGTCTTAGTTGTCAAGGGCATTCTGGTCTTTGGAGTGGGCTGGAGGCTTCTTCTCCAAAAATTCTTCAATGGTAGATGCCTAATAATTCTCCCATGGCAGACTTGGAAGACTATTCCAGGGCTCTATTTTTTCTCTTTCTCCCTTTTTCTTCTGTTCTCTATTTTCTTTCTTAAAATGCAATCTAACCACAAAACCAGAATTATTCCATTGTGGAACATTTGTAAAATATAATTAAAACAAAAAGAAAGCATCCCAAATGCCACCATATAGAATAATTTTTATATGTAAGTATTTCTATATTTCTTTCCAGTCTATTAAAATATGCATGTATACATACATGTTATATACATGGGAGTATGTATATATATATATATATGAGTTTTATATAACACTTTGTTTTCTCCACTGAAAAATAGCTATGTTTCCTAATAACATTAAACAATCTTTATAAGTCTGGTTTTTAATTGCTCAATAATAGCTTACACTCTAAATATATCATAATTTTACTAGTTGTTCATTCATTTAATCCTTTATCCAGTGAAGTGCTTCCAAGCTTTCATGCGGTACAGCCAGTGTCCTAGTGCCCAAATGCAGCAGGGAACAAAGCTAGCAAAGGCCCGTCCCCAGCTTCTACTCCAAGAGGGCAGACAATGCTCCTTTGACTCAACTGCCTCAAAATTACATGCATATTTGCTTCACAACTCTTTGTTAAGGTTTAGATTGATCATTTATGCACTATTTGTATCTGTGTTCTATTTCATAATAAAAAGAAAAATTAAAAAGCAACCTAAAAGTATAGAACCAGATCCATAAGGCCAAGCAGAGGCAGAAAAGGGACCCTCAGGAGAATAGGAGTTCACCCTCTCCAAAGGACAAGTGTGAAATCCCCAGAACTGTGGGAGTCTCCCAAGAACCCACAAAACGCCCCTGGACAAGAGCCCATTTTAAGCACCTGCCAAGGAGCCAGCCAACGGGACTCTCAGCCTCCCCCGGCCCAAGGGCATGGAGTGGAGGAATGGAAGTCAAGCTGGGAAACTAAAGAGGACTTTGATCTCATCTCCCCTTTGTCATGCCTGTGGTCAGCTCTTAGAAAGCCTGAATATATACAGAGTGTGGCAGAGAAATTTTAACTGGACCTGAGTATGGAGAGTTTGATGATAATGGAGATGAATATTTTAATTACTCAACAGAGACTTCTGGGGGCTAAACTTTCCAGGGAACTTTGCATAACTAAGAGTGAACACCAGAAGACCCAGAAAAAACACTTGTTTTGTTATGACATTCCTTGAATCCTGTTTACTCAATAAAAAGTGATAATACGTATAATATGATTTCAGATAGTGTGAGTGCCTGAAGCGGGTGGAGCGTGGAGCGAGTGGGGTTGGCCTTTTGGTTGCGGTGACATCTGAGCAGAGATTGGAGTATGAGAAGAGGCCAGTCCACATCTCCAGGACAGTATTCCAGGCAGAGGGAAAAGCAAAGATCCTGGATGACAGCAGGCTTAGCACGTTCGGGACAAGCAAAGAGAACTGTGATGAAAGGGGGTGGTTGTTAGAGAGGCAGCCAGGGATATTTCACTGCAGCTTCAACTTATTTGATTCATATTCAGAATCACACTCTGATGAAATTTCACTCTTTATATGTTTTTTTAAAACCATCTATCTTTCCCTGTACAGATTTTACCGTGAGGGCTTCAGGGTGGCCTCTTGGGTTACCTTCTTTTAATGCAGTCATGCTTGATTTATGCAATAAATACAGTGGAAGAGACTGCACTCCTACAAAAGAAAACATATGTTTTTTCTCCTATTTCCTTAAAAACCATTGCCTTCTTCTGTCTTTCCCCCCAACACCTGAAACAGATAAGGATTTAAAAACAATTTCAGAAATGTTACTTTTTAACTCCACTAAATGATTTTTAAAAAATCACAAGTATGATAATAATAATTAGTAGTAGCTACTCTCTGGCCTCTTTGTTGACATGAAAAAGAAATGGGACAGACTGGTGAAGCAGGCAGTGAATGCCCAATCCTAACATTTAGTTGTCCCAGGTGATTCATTTTTCACATGTTATCTCTTTTCTATTTCTTTTTATTATATTTGGGCTCATTTTTGTTCAGATCAAGAAAAGCTATTGATTTTCAGATACTTTCTTGCATCTATTCACCTTACTGTAATTTCTTACTGCTTATAATGAATTTTGAGTTAATCCTGTAGGATTTCAATGGGTTCTTTAAAGATAAAAAAAAAAAACCCTGAGAAACAGTAAGAAAATTCCATTTTAAAGCGATTTTTTAGTTTATTAGCCAGTCTACCCAAAAGCGGTGACATTTAATTACGCTTCCTGCTAATTATTTAATGTTCATTACAGATATATCAACTGAACATCTACTATGTGGCAGTATGTGAAGAACTTGGAATTCAAAGTAAAGGACAGATAGATTCCCCACCTTCATGGACCTTATATGTTGGTGGGAAAGGCAAGAGAACTCAGCTATTTGGACAAATATACCTAAGAAATTATAAATTGTGAAAACTATCATGAAAGAATCAAACAAGAGTCTGAGAGAAAAAGAGTGGAGGTTGAGCCAGTGGAGAGGCTGGCCACACAAGGTCTTACTAAACACGAAGTATTTGAAGTAAGTCCTAAAGTGAGAAAAGGAGCCAGACATGCCCATGGGGTGCAGCTGGTGTCCGGACGGAGGAAAGCCACGCACAGCCTACGGAGCCCGGAGGTATGTGGAGGCACTGATTTGTCTTCATAAGAGTGTACACTCTTTAATTATTATTTTTCACAACTTAACTTTTGTGTTATATACATATATATATCACAGTAAAAAATATATTTAACAAGAGATGAAAATAAAAAGTAATTTAGGTATATTACTTAGCGATATGGAGGCACGTGTCAGAAGAAATGCACTTGCTCTTGGGAAAGCAGAACTCAAGGATGGGAAGGAGGTGAACAGGACATTTTATTTTCACCATTACAATTCCTTTAGCAGGCATTAGATTTTTAGACAACGTGCATATACAATTTAGATAGCACATTAATTTAAAAAAATAGGGAAACAAGACTTTGGGAGGTTAGTGAAATAATCAAAGCAATAAGTGATGGTGTATTGTTGTAAAGTCTATCCATGAAGTAAACCTATAGACTTAGTTAAAGAATTGACATGGAGAATGAGACAGTGGCCAGAGTCATAGACAAACAGCAACAGCAGTTAAAACAGAACAGAGGGCTTGGCAGTGTCTCCTCCGTACAGGGAGAAAGACCATGATAGAACATTTGGGTTTTAAGTGTAACAGGATGCTTCTGAAGGTGGATGGCATATCTGATAAAAATTCTGAAGGAAGACATCTTATCCTTCTTTGGAAAACTATCATAAGGTTACAGTTTGTAGTCAGCTATAATTTCCCAAGTGAGAGACGATGACAGCTAGACTAGGGAAGTAACAATGGATATAGAGAAAAATAAATATACCTGAGGTTTATTTTGGTCTCTCACCCAAACCAAACAGCAGCCATCCAAAGCTGTTAATTGTAGAGATGTTGAAGTCATAAGGGACCAAGAATACAGACGAACTAAGGATGGTTACAAAGTTTCTGGATTCAGTACTCAAGAAGGGGAGATAAGTGTCTGCCATTGAGAGGCAAAAGTCGGGTGATGGGGATGAAACAAATTTTAGAAGCAGAGATTCAAAGTTTCCCATGGGAACTTATTAGATTTGAAATATCTGTGAGCATCTGTTTCAGTTTGCAAAAGCTGCCAGAATGCAATTTACCAGATAGGGATTGGCTTTTAAAAGGGTATTTATTAAGTTGCAAGTTACAATTCTAAGGCCATGAAAATGTCCAAATGAAGGCATGAACAAGGAGATGCCTTCACTCAAGAAAGGCTGATCAAGTCCGAGTTTCTCTGACATGTGGGGAGGCATATGGTGATATCTGCCGTCCTTCTCTCCAGGCTTCTGCTTTCAAAGCGCTCTCTCAGCACCTCCAAACATCCATGTCTGAGCTGTCTCCTCAATGTTCTCCTTTCAAAGGACTCCAGTAAGCTATTTAAGACCCACCTTGAATGGGTGGGATCACATCTCCATGGAAACAAGCTAATTAAAAGGTCCCACCCACATTAGGTCTGCCCTCACAAAATCAGAGTAAAAGAGTATGGCTTCCTTAGGGTACATAACAGTTTCAAACCAGCACAGCATCCAAGTAGAGAAATCAAGTAAGCAGTGGGTGTATGGACCTCAGAGGATAATGTTGAGCTCAAGATACCTATTTGGGTGCTGTCAACATAAAGATTTTTCCACCCGAAGGAATGAATGATGTTATCCAAAAGAATCTGTAAAGAAGAGAACAGGAACCTAGAACAAAACTTTGAGGAACATTTAGAAGACGAGAAGGAACCAAAAGGAGGAGGAATGACCAATGAGGATAAGAGAAAAACAGGAGCTTATATAGTTGCTTTTTTTAAAAAGTCAGAATTAACTCTTTCTAGAAGTGGCTTTAAAGAACAGACAGCAATAAGCTCACATCCAGCCTGCCATGAAGAAGTTCCTTATCTAGCTAGGTTTCTAGGTTTAAAAACGCTATACAAGATGATCAAAAATATGAGCTCCTGCTGCTGTTAAATCCAACAGCCAAAATAAAGAGATATTTGCATGCCTACTTCAATCAGGATTCCCAACAGCCATAGCAGCAAGGATTTCTTATGTTGCCAATGAGAGAATTTTACATGTTCCATATTGCTGAATCAGGAAGATAATTTAAATATATTAACTACCTTGGCTGGACTTTAGTCCTTTAAGGAAAAAACAAAAAACAAAAGAGGGAGCTTCCAGCTTGCCGCCCACCCTAGGGTTATGGAATTGGTGCATGTTTTGTTGTACAGCCACGGGTCACTTTCAGAGCCATTTGCGGTGGTGATGACCACCGCAGCACTTCTCTCATGCAATTCCGGCCCACGTATGCACTTCAGCTAGAACTGAATGAGACCACTGAGGAAGCCGCACAGCTGCGATCTGGGGAAGTGCTCATCATTGCCAGATCTCACGGGTGACCTCACAATTGACAGAGATGTTGCCAACCTCCTACACACCCCTAGAGAGACGATGCAAATTCATTTTGCCATGGAAACAAGATCAGTGGAGCAAACTACTCAAGGGCCAAACTACACTGGTACTCAGGGACGTGGAAAAATCTGTTGGAACTGGATTTTAGAATTCACTTAAAGGTCATATAACTATAAGAATTAATTTATGATACTTACTCAGTATTATATGATGTCTCAGGCAATGCACTAGGTGCAGGAAATAAAGCAGCATAGCAGACAATCTCTGTATCCTCTCAAAATAGTTAAGGAGTTTACTTATTACGTACATATTATATCGTATATTCTCACTTGGACCCACATCAGCAAAATGTGGTGGTGGTGTTTTTCATTTAGGACACTTGGTTAATTGAAATAGTCTCTCCCATCGCCGTGCTGAGTGGTATTCACCAATATCCAAGAGACTATGTAGGTGCTTGTGTTTTTTAATTCCCTTACAGGAATCAATAAACCTTGTATCAACAAAGATCCCTCTCACATGCCTTATTACTTGGCCATAAGATCCCAAAATACAGATGAAATGAGAAAGGAGACCCTAAGACATGACACCCTATTTCTGAAGCATTCCAAGAAAAGTTTCAAGCAACATTAAACTCTTGATTACCTAAATAACATTTTTCCCTTTTCCTGATATTCCTCTAAAACCAACATTTGTAGATTTAAGTTTATTTTTCCCGGTGAATGACTGCACAACAAGCAACCTACTAGATAATCTAAGAGAGGTGCGAACAATTTGACCTCTTTTCCTCCTAAACTTTCCTTGGTTTCACTTGCCTATATGTCCTATCAGTGAAAAGAGAGACCATAAAAGCTAATGTAATCTCATGCTGATTTATTAGCAGTTGCCTTTGGAGTTCACATACCTAAAGAGCTGGTATAATCCTTGAAAAGTAACACACTCTGCAAGCACCAGATTCCACATCTGGACTATGACAGCCATTCATCATGTGTTAGGAAAGACATTCATAAACAAGACCACATCCAAACAAGAAATTAGGGATAAGTTAGTTCCAACTTCCACCCACAGAAGAAATTGTTCATCAACATCCCAATAATATTTACAATCCTGTTTATGTGTTTCAAATAGCAGAGCAACCACGCCACTACAGCCTCTAATGGACAGTTTTATAACTCTCAGAAAGATTTTCATAATAGGCACAGAATGCTTCCTTGCCACTATTTTGAAACATGGGTCCTGATTCTGCACCCTATGCAACTCTTCGTACCTCAAATATATGTCAGACACTCTCATGACCCTTCTATTCCAACTCTACATGCCCAGCATTGCGACCATTTATGACATGAAATGGGCTCCCTCTCCTTCATTCCCTTTTGCTTTTGAATGTCCTCCAATTTATACGTCTTTCTTAATTTTAATGCTCTTTGATGGTAAAGCATCGAGGTGAATGTTGAATGGAAATCATGTTTAAGATGCAGGATGCGTTGAAATAAGAGATGATAAGGAAAGTAACACATTAGAGGACCTGACACAGACTGGCATAGGATAGCAAGATGGAGACTCTTCATTTATTATTTTTATATTTTTTTAATATTTACTTATTAGGAAATATTCCAAACCTTCAGAAATACACAGGATAATAGAGTGTGCAATTATCTATCACTTTTTTTAACAATTGTTAATATTTATTTGCTCTAGCCCTTTTTAAAAGTATAACAACTTAATGATACTGTTGAAGTGTTCTCTGTACGCCTTTCCAAACACACTTCTCTTCCTTTTTACTCAGACGTATCTACTACGCTGAAGATGGTGTGTAATTTCTTGGACCCGTGTTTTCCTATTTTACTATATATATTTTGCCATTACAAATATTGTTGCATTGTTATTTAAAAAGGTTCACTCCAGGGGCCAATTGGGGATAAGACTGTAGGGTTACTGAGATAACTTGGATGAAAGATTACCAGTAATTCAGGCCAGGGTGGCAGTGGTGGCAGTTAAATTGGTCAGATTCAGGGTGAACATAAGATGGAGCCAACAGAACATGCTAAGGTCTGGATGTGAGGTTTGAAGAAAGAGAGGAATTTAATTTGCAATATGATTTCTGACTCATGTCACATGGAATTATAGAATTGATCACTAAGATGGAGAATAAGATGAGGGGAGTAGGATGGTGGGTAGGAGGGTGTGGTAGTTAGGTTCAGATGTCAACTCGGCCAAGTGAAGGTGCCTAGATCTATTGCTGTGGACATGAGCCAATGGCGTGTGAACCTCATCTGTTGTTGATTACATCTGCAGTCGGCTGGGAGGTGTGCCTGCTGTAATGAATGATGTTTGAT
Organism: Myrmecophaga tridactyla; assembly: GCA_004026745.1. Lineage (NCBI taxonomy): Eukaryota > Metazoa > Chordata > Mammalia > Pilosa > Myrmecophagidae > Myrmecophaga > Myrmecophaga tridactyla. The sequence goes on along the minus strand of PVIY010010668.1, from coordinate 26,920 downwards.
TTAATTGGCTGGTGCTTAAATGAGAGAGTTCAACATAGCACAGCCCAAGCAGCTCGGCATACCTCATCTCAGCACTCGCAGCTCAGCCCAGGCCTTTGGAGATGCAGAAAGAAATCACTTCGGAAAGTTGTTGGGATCCAGAGGCCTAGAGAGAAGGCCAGCAGAAATTACCCTGTGCCTTCCCACGTAAGAAAGAACCTCAGATGAAAGTTAGCTGCCTTTTCTCTGAAAAACTAACAAAATAAATCCCCTTTTATTAAAAGCCAATCCATCTCTGGTGTATTGCATTCCGGCAGCTAGCAAACTAGAGCAGAGGGTATCAGTCCAGTTTGGGCCATATTAGTTCTGATAAAGCTACTAGAATTCACGTTGAAATATGAAGCACAGATCTAGATATACAAACCTAGGGGTTCAACAGAGAGGTCTGAACTTGAGTTAAAGACTTTGGAGTCATTGGCGTATAGTTGGCATTTAAGCCATGAAACTGGGTAAGATCACCAACTAAGTGTTGACAGAGAAGGAAAAGACAGCCCTTAACTGAGCACGGGGACACACTAGTATAAAGGAGTCCTGGAGAAGAAGGATCACTAATAAGGCCTGAGAAGGAGCCGTCAGACAGATGCAGTGTCAAGGAAGGCAATAAAGAAAACACGTGTTTTTTATATGATGAACAGGCGAGGCAAAAGTCAGCATCCTGATTCAAGAAGGGGAAGTGATCAGCCATTCCCAATGCTGCTAAAGGTGAAGGAAACCAAAGACTGAAAATCAACAGCTCCATCTGAATTACTTCTCTGTCAGCTCCACATACTCTTTGCCTTCCAACAAACCATTCTGAAATATGGATACTTATTTGTTTACAAATCAAATAAAAAGGTTTTAGATATAACTGCTGCCATTCAATTACTTATTCCATTAATGCTAAAGGAAATATAATTTCTATGTAAAATGGAATGTAACTCACTCCATTACACAATTAAAAAATGTGTAAAACTCAGTACATATACATGTGGATTTTGCTGCATAATATTAATCAACAGATGGTTTGAAAGAAAAATGAAATATTAGGAAAATAAAATACATGAGATATTTTATGAATAAATAGAAAATAAGTAACTAGGGTGCAATGCTTGTAGAATAAATAATACAAAGGTAATTATCCCCTCTGTCTTCTACCTTGGTTGTAATAAAGAATAAACCTTAAGCCATTCTATTTCCATCCAAAGCTTTATTTAAACTAACTGTAGGACTTCTTCATTTTTATAATTATTTTATATTGCTATATGCAGACAGGATGGTCAACATATTTTTGGATATCAAATCCATTATCCAATAAATTAGCAACTACTTGCAATTCTTAGCATTTGCGAATTGAATTAGAATCACATTAAGTTTTTATCTAACAGATTGATAAAAAATAATGAAGAGGCAAAGCAAAAGTCAGTATCCTGATTCTTCCCAGAAATCTCTCTCCTGGCTGGTATTAGTGATTCCAGGAATAAGTATTCAGTTAAACAGTTAGAAATCTACCTAAATACTCTCATCCTGAATGACTAAAGAGTTTACTTTAAAAAAATAACTAACTATACTACAAGTTATCTTAGTTAAATGGAAAAAAATAGATCAAAACTCTGAAAAGGAAACTTTTGATTGAAGCACAACTAAAAATTTTAAAATATTAAGAAAATATTTGGTGTGAATATGATTACAGCATATGAACTCTGTAAAAAGACAATCACTAAGATGCTAACAACGGAATGAGTCCAAGATATGCATCATACACAAAGGAGGAAAACAAGGAGAGAAGCAGTTATTCTTGACTAATAAATAATGTCAATTCCAGCAATCTGATGCAATTTCACCTTTTCAGAGAGCAATAAATAAAAAATAAGCAGATAAAATTATAGTACATAAACGGTGAGCATAAAGTCAGCCCGGTTCCTGCCAACTTCACTAGGCGCCGAGTACATCAGTAGTCTAGGAAGTCCACCCAGGCCCACGATGCTGAAATCGCCTCCTACTAACACACTTTCCTACTGAAAGAGACCTCCCTTAGCAATCTGCAGAAGTTTCCATTTCCTTTGTTTAAGCTCCCTCATTCTTTTTATTCAGAACAAGCTTGCTTCATCCCCCCCAAAAATTACTGTTTCCTTTCCCTTCGCAGCACCTGCTAAAGCTGCTTCTGGTCAGCTCTAGCTTCCAGGGCACGTCCAGCCAGGAGAGGCCCTGACCTAGAGTCACCTTGCCTAAATATAATACCATTGCAAAAATACACCATTTTAAACATGCAAAGCATAGAGGAGCATGATTTGGAACTGTGCACGCTCCACTTTCGCCTACCCTTTAACCCACATCATCTCACCCTACCCTGAGCCACTCCCTTAAGCCCACCTTTCCCAAATGATATAGAACCCCAGACCCCTTCTGCTCAGAGACAGATATGAGGGCTCCTTGCTGAGCTGCTTGCAGTAAACTTTCTCTTTTCTCAAAGCCCTGGTGTCACCGCATTGACTTCCGTGCACACAAGGTAACAAGCCCCCTTTGGCAGGCAACAATGCTTCTTACAACTCTGGACTCAGTAATTGCAATTCCGGTAATTTATCCTGGGAAACATTTGAGTAAGACCTCCTTGCTTTGTTTTACCAATATTGATATATAAAACGCATTAAAGGAAAACATATAGGCCAAATTTGATTATGACTTCAGAGTAAGGAAGGAGGATCACATAGGGCAATAAATCTTTCTTTTTTAAATGTAAAAAAAAAAAGAAGGAGGTAACCTCAAGGTCCGTCATTAAGGAAATGGGAAATTAAATTACAACATATTCAGGAAAAGCATGTTCCATAGTCTTCAAATGTGACTGGAATTTAAAGTGGCACTACTGTAAAATGCCTGTGATATGTAAAGTTTCTTTAACAATGATAAAAGTTGTTTGTACACCTGGCTTTGAACTTGTAAACAATTCAATACATTCCCAGGTAAACAGTCTTGGAAAACATTCTAACAGTAGTTATACATAGTGGAATTATGAAAAAGTCTCTCTTTTTTCCTCCAAGTTTCTTATTATGAGAATGAAACATGCTTGCATTGATCATTCATTACTTTTGTAAGTAGTAACAAGCACTGTCCTTCAAAGCAGGGTTCAAACATTATCAGCAAGTTTAAAGCCCTCTTTCACCCACCACCCTCAATCCTAGTTCCCTCCACTTATCTCCCCAAATAATGACTAGCACCAATTTGACCTGATCTTTTACAGATACACACACACACACACACACACACACACACACACAGGCACCACAGGAAAACGCACAGTGACTTTTTTAACATCAATAGCACTATAATTTATGCATCATTATGCAACCTGCTTTTTTTGAAACTCCACAATACAAAAGTATTAGAGGAAATATTAGCAAGATTTGATTACGATTTAGGAGAAGGGAAGCCTTCTCAAAGAAGTACTAAAATGCAACAATCATCTTGGACAGTGCTATCAAATTTGACCACATTAAAATTAAAAACAGCTTTATGACAAAACACTCATAAACACATTTGGCAGAATGGGATAAAATACTCGCAACATATGTTATAATGGGACTTATCAAAAATAATCAGAGATGAAAAAGTAATCTAGTAAGAAAATGCCCAGATTACATAACAGGATATCCTCAGAAGAAACCCTAATGACTTATGGCATTAATAAATGCTCAAACTGACCAATAATCAGAGGAATTAAAATGGAAGGAGCATCAGAATGCCATTTCACAATGATCTACTTGAAAAGAAAGCTAAGTTTGAGAATATCATGACTTTTGCGAGTTTATCGTGGTAACAGTTGCTCTGATACAGGGTTAGTGGGAGAATGATCAGCATAAATACTTTCAAGAGCAATTTTGCACTATCTCTTAACTGAAAGTATGTATAAGCAAAGACACAACAGTTTAACCTGGAGAAGCAGCTGCGCAAGCCACCAGAGAAGGGGCAAATACAAGACTGACACTGCAAACTGTTTTGCATACAATTGGATCTGAGCTGAAGAAACTATCAGCATAAAGGAAAACACAAAGGATGTGGCACTGGAAGACCAAACTCATGTTTTGTCCATCATGCGGGAACTGTGGGACTTCAGGCAAGTAACAGGGCATCCTTGGTCCTTATTTTTGCATCTTTAATGTGGGAATACTAAGACTTGTTAATCGTGCCCTTAGGAGAAGCAAACAGTTGAATCTGTAACAAGTGATCATCAACTATAATGTGCAAAACAAACAGTATGTACTATTCTAGCAAACAATGCCAAAGCCCTAATTACAAAAGGTAGACGCTTCCAAAGTATATGCAAAACTCAAAATATGATCCCTAGAAAAATAACAAAACCAGCCATCCTAGGAAATTGTAACTGAGTTGTTTATCTACCCAGAAAATTAAGAGTCAATGGTCCTGAACTGATCAGATTCTCATAAAAGATAAAAATGGAAGATTTGAGATCATTGGATTAACAAAGGGAAGGTTAAGTGCCCCATATTTCTGTTTGAAAATTGAAGCCATGTACCAGTAGATTTTAACAACATGGGCTTCTCCACAATGACTTCCTTGAGCATCCCAGCCCACACTACCTTGGTTACCAAGAGGATCTAACAGAAGAACACGTTCCAAACCCAAGATGCATGAATACGAGGAGTATAGAAAACAGAATTTTGAAATAAACCTTTTCTACAATAGGCTCTCCTCTCACTTCTCCCACAATCATTCTCTCTTCAGATAGCAAGCTTTAAGACGAGAAGAGCCACAGACCGCTTTAATGAAATTTATAAATCACACTTTACTTTTCATAAAGGGACCCCAACAAATGTGAGCTTTTAACACTAACGACCACAGAATTATTATCTACTGGCTTGGTGGTAAATCAAGACTGTAAAGGAAAGCTAAACAGGCTCAATTGTAACATTAAATGTATGATCGTCGCAGATTACTGTGGCTTTGGAACGTTTTAAAATCTATTCTACAGTATGGATTTATTTCCTTAAACACCACTCATTAGTTTAAAGGAATACCCATGCCAAATTTGGTTTAGTACTCAGCTTTAGAGTCTGAGCTTATGTTTGGCAGATATATATGTGTGTGTGTTTGGCAGATATATATGTGTGTGTGTGAGTGTCAGTGCAAAGCTTAGTCAGGACAAAAGGCAGTAAAGCAACCCTTTCCTACCTTAAAAATAACAGTTTCCTGTCCATTAAATGAAATGATATATGTGTAAGCACTTTATACAGCCATAAATCTCTGTAGAAAGTAAACCATTCCTGAGGTCCACATTACAAAGTGTTGTCTAAGTACTTTATCGCTAGATAATCGAGATTGTCAATTCAACATAAAAGCCTGTTATATTTTCTTTGCTATGACTACTAATAGGGTCTCTTCTCTTATAAAAAAAAAAAATAAGTAAAACCAGAGATCTAAAATCATACCACCCACACAATACAGGCTTACAACATTGCCTCATGCTTTCTTTTGGTCTGGCAATTTATCTGTGACTTATTATTTATCCAACTTATCCAAAATGTATGCTTCAAATCCATATATGGGTATAAAACCCTTCAGGTTTAATTCAACAACTACCAAAAAGGATGCATATGGACGGCAGTTCTCACCAAGTCAGCATGCGCCAGAGGAAAGTGATTTAAGGAGAATGAGGACACAGGTTTTACCGAATCAGACTGTTAATCAGTTCAGCCACACTCCACTCCTAGAGGAAAACTGAGATGAATTTATTTCAACTAAAAAGTTCATCGGGAAGACACTATGCTATTTGGAGATCCGCAGATACGAGTTCCAAGAAATCAGCTGAATGTATCTGTTATCTTATACATGTTAAAAAAAGAAAAACACAAGACTTTTCAAACCCTGTTAATTAGGGAGTGTGTGTTGTGAATGACCAATGAACAGGTATCTAATCATTTGTGAGTCATCAATACACTATGCAAAATGGTGAGCAGGACCTGTCCAAATGTTAGTAAAAGCATTATACATTTATTATAAAGCACACTTTAATTAAATTTTAAAACTGACCTCAAAGGCCATCAAATTAATAGAAATTCTTTTCTTGAGTTGCCACGGAATAAGATTTTTATTAATTTATAGAACTTTAAATGGTGAGAACTTCTTTTATTTTCAAAATGCACTGTTTTATACAATAAATAACATCATTTATTTTTAAATTACCACTTTGCTCTTAGAGGGGAAAGAGCTGTGATAAACTTTTTTTAAATAGCCGTCTATAAAAACTTATCTGGAAAACCTAGAACCCCTTCCCACAGCTCCTCACAAACATTCTCCCTTTAGGGACTGTGGTTTTTAGGGTCCCTTCATTCCTACCTAACTTCAAGTTCATCAACAGAGCAGTCATTCCTTCAGTTTGTGAACTAGTCCTCTTTTAACACATTGTTCGTTTGATTTGCTACCCTGATCTATGAAGGTATCTTTCCTGTGTTTATCAAAGACATGCTAAAGAAAATCTCACTTATAAATACTTGTTTGAAAAGTGGCTTTCGGGTTGGCGCGCGAGGGTGGTCGCGGGGGCGTGGACTCAGCCTTCGCTGCTGGCTGCAGTCTCCAGTCACCACCGGTTTTCCATCCGGGGTTGGGGGCCCCGCGGAAAACCCACAGCAATGAAAACCTCGACAAAATCCACACGTCTTTGGATGACATGATCACATTGAATCGAAAGTAAGGAAAGAAGCAGAAATTTTCCAAAACTAAATAGAAGACTCCAACAAAGTGGTCCCCCAGCCATTCAGGCTGAGACTACACTGGGGAATCCAACAGAATTTTCTGTTAAGGAAAGAGGCATGCCTGAAAGACGTGTCCTTAACGGGTTACACTGGCCTTGCAGCTGGGAGCGCCTCTGGAATTCCAAAAGGAATGAATTAGTCCTACGAATGTGCCCATGTCCAAGTGACGTGAGTACAGAGACCTAGTTCCCTGTGCTGAAAAGGAGGGCAGACCATCTGAGACAAAATGCAGTACAGAGCACACCAGGTGCACTTTTCAAGAGCCCCCACCAATCAAACAGAAACATAATACTCCAGCCAGTTTTCCCAAAAGTGGAAATAGGTTAAGCCATCAGGAAGACACATGTCAGGCAACTTTTCTCTTCAGAAGGGGCCTGAAGGTTCGGGTCCATTGAAACACAGAACAACTGCCAGATGCTGCGGCAGCAAAGGCGACTCATCACAAGGGACCTGCCCCACAAATGGAGGCATTTTAACTGTACCACTGGCAACCCTGGAGCAGTGCAGTGCTCAGAAACTCAGAAACCGCACTTAACTCGTAGGGCTGCACCCTCGGCCTTCCTTGGCAATGCGCGAACAATCTGATATAGAGAAGGTTCCTAAAGGTGAACCCCCTACAACAGTGTGGGAAAACAAGGATGACTCTGAATGAGCAGTGGGGGATCCTGAAGGAACCAAGAGCCATTCTCACATTCAACATCGGAGGGAGTGCCTTTTTAACCACGGGATAGGTTCTATGCCAAAGGGAGGTTTTGGGTGACAATCTATTGGAAAACTTGAATTGCTTAAAGAGCTTGTCACAGAAATTCAGGAAACTTTATTGCAAAATATTCACAATGCTAAATAACTTTATTTTTATTTTTGAAGTTTTTTTAAAAAAAAAAAAAACATGCATAAGATAATGCCCTGAAAGAATACAGGGAATATAAGCCTGTCTGTTCTTTAGGTTTTCATGGTTGGCTCAGCAGAATGATCCTCTATTTGACTTCCTTGGCTTTTCAGGCAGCAGAAGAGAGAGAGAGAAGTCAATTATTCTTATGATACTGGTATTTAGTATCTCATCTCCTTTGCCTATTTTTTAGACCTTGCCATGGTGAATCTTGGTCTTTGGAAATATGAGTAGGTCCCTCTGTTGCTGTCACTTATATGTTAATAGTGTTGCTGTAATAAGCACAGTTGCCTTTTCTTCAGTAGAAATGCTGGGGAAAAAAGTCATTAGAATTCCAGTTTGGGGTTTTAAGATTTACGGGAATATTTGTAACTCAGTTCTTTCGTGGTAGTTTTAGGGTAATCCCTCAGAATAGTAAATCTTTAGTAACAAACTTTTAATAGGAAATGCGGCGCTAGGCATTCATCTGTTTAAGAAGTTCGTATTCAGACTGTAAATGAGGTTTACAAGGTTATCTGATAGGGCCTTGTAGGAGACAGTGCAGTGTGAAAAAAACTCAGTTTGTGTTTTACAAATGAAGTAGCACTTGAAGAACAAGTAACTGAGTGAAAACTTCAAAACCCAGATCAGATATAGTAAGTCTTGGGTCCAGTGTCCACAAAGAATTTTTCAAATGCTATTCAAAAGAAGTATAATTATTAAAAATCTACTGAGTCCCTTAGATAGTTGGGTAGTAAAATTAATAACCATAAAGTCCCAGATTTCTTTTTATTCAAAAAATTGATTTTAAAAGCTTTTAAGCATGCTAAACTAAGGACATATACTCATCTATGTCACAAAGTAAAAAAAATACAGGAGTGAGAAGAGCGGTGCATTGCAATCTTGCTTTATACCTTTCACTGTGATTTAATTTATGGTATAAAGTTCAGGCAATTTCAGAAAACAATTTCTGTTCTCCTCTTTCTGGAGTGGTGTGAGGAATTTGTCATTTATGCCAAGATCTCAGAGTCCTCAGATAGTTAAATACTCTGTGTGCTGGTTTGAAATGATGTATGTCCCCTAGAAAAGCCATGTTTTAATCCTAATCCCATTTTGTAAAGGCAGCTGTTTCTTCTAATCCCTATTCAGTATTGTATGTTTGAAATTGTAATGAGATCATCTCCCTGGAGATGTGATTTAATCAAGAGTGGTTGCTAAAATGCTAAGCATGCCTCCACCAATTTGGGTGGGTCTTGATAAGTTTCTGGAGTCCTATAAAAGAGGAAAATTTTGGAGAATGAGAGATTCAGAGAGAGCAGAGCAGAACGACATAGCCACGAGAAGCAGAGTCCACCAGCCAGCGACCTTTGGAGATGAAGAAGGAAAATGCCTCCCGGGGAGCTTCATGAAACAGGAAGCCAGGAGAAGAAGCTAGGAGATGATGCTGTGTCCGCTATGTGCCCTTCCAGATGAGAGAGGAACCCTGACCATGTTCACCATGTGTCTTTCCAGGTGAGAAAGAAACTCCGACTGTGTTCACCATGTGCCCTTCCACTTGCGAGAGAAACCGTGAACTTCATCAGCCTTCTTGAATCAAGGTATCTTTCCCTGGATGCCTTAGATTGGACATTTCTATAGATTTGCTTTAATTGGGACATTTTCTTGGCCTTAGAACTGTAAACAAGCAACTTATTCAATTTCCCTTTTTCAAAGTTATTCAGTTTCTGGTATATTGCATTCTGGCAGCTAGCAAACTAGAACACTCTAAGTTATGTATAATTCCAAAATGCTGCAAAATATTCCAGCTACAAGTTGTAATTTTGGTCATTAGAAAGCTCAACCTTTTGGTTTTCTATATCGTTAAAGCCTCTAAATAGGTGTTAGTTTTTCTTTAGGGTACACTGTTAGTGTTTACTTTTCCTGTTAAAAAAAAAAACAAAAACATTTAGTCTATCACTCTTGCCTGCCTTGCTTTGTATACTAGATTTTACGGCCACTTATGCTCCCTGGGCTTCTTATTGGTTTATTAAGAAGCTCTGGAAAGCGGCTAATTATAATACCAAAGAATTAAACCCGATCCTAAATATCTGGTATTTTGAAAGTACTTCTACTGATTATTCAAAGTCAGTCACAGTATTTGAAAATAAACTCTAGATTCTCCTTAGCTATTTTATGCTTTTTCTATAGGACGAGGTACCACTGCAAAACACTTTTGCAAGTATGAATGTTTGTATTTGGTCCAGGAACAATACATTTTAGACTAATTAGAATTACTGGTAGCTTATTTTAAAGCAAAAGAAAAAACAACTGAACATGAGTTTGCCGTCTTTAGAACAAATTGTTAAAAACCCATTTTCCTGTTGATATGTTAACTGTTATTGTACTGAGCTATTATTAATGCCTTTTTTTGAAAGCCTTAAAAATTACACCAAATATCGACATTAAGTGCATCAAACAACAAAAATGTCTCCAGTGTATTAAACTTTTGCTCTTTGTGACTCTTTAATTTAAATTTCTTTTTTTCTTTTTTCAGAGGGGGTGGGGGAGGCAGGGGTGTGGTGCCTGGTCTGGGAATCAAACCTGTGTCTCCTGCATGGAAGGCCAGCATTCTACCGCTGAACCACCCATGCACCCGATGCTTCTTTTTAAATATTAAAATTTTGCTTTTCGTACAACTAAATTAAAACTGAGTGCTAACATATTGTATATACACAAAAGAACATGCTTTGTTGGGGGAAAAATTTCCTTTCTTGGAAGTTTAGCTGCCAGTGTGGTTTGTTGTCATCCTTTTCTCAGTCCTGAAAGATTTTTTATTTTTTTAAAACAGGATGCAACTTAAAATTCCCTTTGCATCAAAGTGCATGCAAAACATTGATGCAGTGCATCACAAAACAAAAGTTTATATTTAATAGAGGAAGTGCTTTACGGTGTACTTTTTCGTGTTTTTTTTTTTCCAATTTACATTTAGATCTATTCTGTAGCTGTTCATTTTTAAAAAATAAAATGTTACAGGTTTCACATTTTAAAAAAAGTAGTTTTCAAGGGCAGGCAATGGTGGCTCAGTGGCAGAGTTCCTGCCTGCCATGCCGGAGACCTGGGTTTGATTCCCGGTGCCTGCCCATGCCAAAAAAAGAGTAGTTTTCAAATATTCTATGCGTAAGAATAACCCGGAAGCCTCGTTCAAATGCAGTTTCTTGGACCCAGTTCCAGAGATTTAGTGATAGGGCCTAACAGTCTGCAGCTTTATCAAGCTTCCCAGAGGATTCTAAATTCAGGAGGCATCCAGATGACACTGTAAGTAAGTAGACTAGACCACAAAAAATTTTAAATAATGCTTCTAGCCTTCTTGTGAAAGGTTTAGTGTTGGTTAACTCTGTTCCCTTCTAAAGGCTGAGGCCCAGAACGTGCTGTTAAACAGGTGGAACATAGAATGAACTATGTAGTGGCCACATCACAGCTTCCATTTTAGACATTTAGCATAGTTACCTTATCTTATAGCATCCTTATCTTCTTCTTCCAATAAAACATAAATAAAATGAATTAAAGGGTAAAGGTAAATAACCCAGGTTTTAAACAAAGACAAGCCTGGACTTCCATTCCAGGAAATCCAGCTCAGCCACTTACTTACTAGCTTTCTGAGTGTGGATAGAAACTTAACCTAAGTCACAAGTTCCTTTCCTGTGAATGCAGATGCCTTTGAGAACTGCTGTGGAGAATAAATGACAGATGATAATATGTAGCAAATACACATTATATTTGACCAATAGTGATGACACAATGACACAACGTGCAGCTATTGTCATTGTCATTATTATAACTGTTGCTAGGACGAACTGAAGTTCCCAAGTATATCAGCATAGGACCCAGAACTGGGCATTAAGGTGCTAAGTCCTGCTATACCGACTGTGGGATACTCTCTAAAAGTTCTCCTTCGAAGATAACAGGAGAGTTATCCAGATATTTCGGGTGGGTCTGAACTTCTGCCTGATTAAGGTAAAGACATCTACACTTGAGAAGTAAATTGCTCAAGTAGGAGAATCAATGTGAGAGTCAAAATAGCAAGTTCCATGTAAGCACCTCTTCATATGAGTTACTCCAAATAGCTGCAATATTAAAATATTTGAATTTTAAGTTTACAAAGCACCTTCACAAACATATTATTTACATATTATTTCAAGTTCTTTCGGTTTTCATGAAATAAATCAAAAAACAACTGCTGAGAAATAAGTCTCTGAGAGATCTGCCTTAGAATAGTTTAAATGCTAGACATTTTGGGCGGGCCACAGTGGCTCAGCAGGCAAGAACGCTTGCCTGCCATGCCAGTGGACCCGGGTTCAATTCCCGGTGCCTGCCCATGTAAAAAATAAAATAAAATAAATTCTAGACATTTTAAAACAACCACAGAAAATTGGATTTAAAATCAGAAACCCTGCATTGCGGCGATAATCTCACCATGAATTCTCTCTCCCTCTCTCTCCAATGAGTCTTGGTGAACTTATTTAAGATTTTTTAAGTTTCTATTTGATCATTTGTAAAATAAAAACATTAAACTAAAGGATTCGCTTCAGTTTCAAAAATATTTATTAAACAGCTACCACATTCTCTGGGCTAATACCAAGAACAATGTTTGGGTATGCATGTATCATTTTGGAGATATTGTATTTTAGTGAAAAAGATAAAGACAATGAAAATAATTATAGCATAAGTGATAACAGCTATTAAAATACTATGGAAAAATTTTAGTTTTTGGCAACTTACTGATGGAAAACATGAAGCAATACTAGATAAATTCTTGCCTGAGCTTGCAAGAAAATAAAGAAATTTCCCATGGACAAAAGAAAGAATATATAGATGGAAAAACGAAAAAAATTGAAAAAGACATAATCATCAAATATTAACCTAAATAAACCTGGCATAGCAATTTGAATATACGAATAGAGAGGCTTGTGGATAAAAATAATTTACCAGAATAATGCAACATAATATGCTCAAAATATTGAAAGAAAAAGTTGAGTGCAACATAAGGAAAAATTGGAAAATGTATACTGGTCTCTTTCTGGACTCTATTTAGTTCCACCGCTTTATATATGTAAACACATGCACAGTTGCCATACAATCTTGATCAAAATAGATTTAAAGTTGGCCTTGATATCAGGTTTTTAAGTCTTCCATGGTTGTTCTTCTTTTAAAAATTATTTTGTCAGTTCTAGGCCCATTTAATTCTCATATGAATTCACAATATAGTTGCTACTGTCAACAACAAAAAAATCAAATTGAGGTTGTAATGATTCTATAGGCAAATTTAGGGGAAATAAATATCTCCCCCAAATTGAGTTTTCTGAACTATGAACATGGACCATTGATTTAGGTCTTTCTTTTTTAACCATCAGTGTTTATAGTTTTAATGTACAAGTCTTATTAACATTTCAGGTTTGTTGATGTTATCGTAAATGCCATGCTACCTTTAATTTCAATTTATAATTCTCACTGTTGTACATAGAAACATACATATGTATATGTATAAAGAGATGACAGTTTTGTTTTTCATGAACTGGCATAACATCCTGTGACCTTGTAGACTCATTTTTCAGTTCCAGAAGCTTTTATAGATTCCTTAGGATGTTCTAGACTAATGGTCATGTTGTCCTCAAATTCCAATCTATATCTATATATCTTAATTTTTTTTCTTATTCCACTGATTAGAACCTCCAGTGCAGTGATAAATAGAAGTGGTCAGAATGTACATCCTTATTTGGTTTCTGATAACAGGAGTAAATACACATCTTTCACCATTATGAAGTTAACTGTACGTTTTTTTTTGTTTTTGTTTTTGTTTTTTTGACAGAGGCCTTTTGTTTCAGATTGCTAAAGCTGCTGGAATGTAACATACCAGAAATGGATTCACTTTTACAAAGGGGATTTATTAGGTTACAAATTTACAGCTTTAAAGCCATGGAAATGTCCAAATTAAGGCATCAGTAAGGGGATACCTCCAACTCAAGAAAGGCCGATCATGTCTAGGGTTTCTCTGTTACATGGGAAGGCACATGGTGACGTCTGCTGGCCTTTTTCTCTGGGTTTCATTGCTTTCAGCTCCTGGTTCTAGTGGCCTACTCTCTGAGCTTCTGTCTGTCTCCAAATATCTCTAAACATCTGTCACTCCATTTCATTTCTCTGATCTCAGTGTTGGCTCTAAGTTCTCTGATTTTCTGTGAGTTCTTTTAAGGACTTCAGTAAGCTAATTAAGACTCACCTTGAGTGGGTAGGGTCACATCTCCATGTAAACAACTTAATCAAAAGATCCCATCCACAATAAGTCTACACCCACAAGACTGAACTAAAAGTGTGGCTTTTCTGGGATACATAACAGTTCCAAATCAGCACATTCTACCCTCTGGACCCCAAAAAGACATGTTCCTTCCATATATAAAATACATCCATTCCATTACAATGTCACAAAAGCCTTGAAACATTTCAGTAACAACATAAATATAATACCATGTCAAAGAGTGCAAATCTCATCAAAATCAGTCACAGACATGGTTTGTCCTAAGACAAAATTCTCCACTGGCTGCGGACCTATGAAACTTAGAAAAAGTTATCTACTTCTAATATACAAAGGAGGGACAGTCCCAGGATAAACATTCCCATTTCCAGATGGTGAGACTGAAAGGGAAACAGGGCTCATGGGGCACAAACAGTTCAAAAAACAGCAGAACAAACTCCGTCTGGGAGTCATCTACAAAAATATGTTTCATCCTCAGTCCCACCGTTTCCAGAGGTTTACACAGCAGCCCTGTTCTCTCCAAACACTGGTGAGCATTCCAACTTATCCAAGAATTGAGGAGACCGCCTTGTTCTCTTCCCCACCTTTCTTCAACATCTGAGTGGCACCCAGGCTCTCTGCCACATCTGGGGCACACATTCCACCCCTTCAGAACAGTGGAGTGGTGGCAAGGCTATCCTCAATCCTTAGGGAATGTGCTCCACCCTCTCTGAGGCTTGAGGGGGCCACACTCTTCCTAAGCAAGAAAGCAGAAGGCCCATTATCTGGCCTCAGGCAAACTCACCTGCTCCACACGCATGGGTCGATCCGCTCTCACAGCCTGAGATTTCCTGGCTCCAGACCTTAGCTTCCATGGTTCTCCCTTTGAAATCATTTTTCCTTCAATCTGTCCCTTTTCTGTCCCTTTTTTTCCAGACTGGCAGTGGTTCTGGTCATACAAAAAACTGTTGACTTGGCATGCACCATACAGTCATGCTGAAATAGCTGACTGGTTCCATGTTTGGTTAAATCCTCACATAAGGCACTATCCTCTGGGGTCTTGCTTTCTGCAAGCCCAGAATTTTCTAGACTATCAGTTTCTGGATTCTTTATACCCCAAAATTTAGTTCTCAGGTTATCCCTTACCTGTCACATGTTACTAAAAGTTGCAAGGAGAAACCAGGCTGCATTTCCCACATTTAGTTTGGGAATTTCCTCGGCTAGATATCTTAGCTCATCATTTCCAATTTCTACCTTCCATCCAACACCAGGACCTAATTGTTCCAAATTCTCCACCACTTTAAAACAAGGATCACCTGTCTTCCAGTTTGCAATGGCATATTCATTATTTCTGGCTAAGGCTTTATTGGAAGAACCTTTAGCCTCCATATTTCTACCAGCAGTCTCTTCAAAACAATCCAGGCCTTTCCTAGTCACCTCTTCACAATTCTTCTAGAATATTCCCCTCGTCCATGTAAAAAGCCATTCAACATGTTTGGTATTTGCAAACCACAGCACCCCATTCTGGTACCAAAATCTATTTCAGAATTCAATATACCAGAAATGGATTGGCTTTTACAAACGGGATTTATTAGGTTACAAATTTATAGTTTTGAGGCTGTGAAAATGTCCAAGTTAAGGCATCAAAAGGGATAATGTCATTCAAGAAAGGCTGATCAAATATGCCTTCCCAGGTTTCTCCATCACATGGGAAGGCATATGCTGATGTCTGCTGGCCTTTGCTCCTGGGTTTTGTTGCCTTCAGCTCCTGATTCCAGTGGCTTACTCTCTGAGCTTCTGTCTGTCTCCAAGCATCTCCAAACATCTGTCACTTGGTTTCATCTTTCTGAGCTCTGTGTCAGTTCTGAGTTCTCTTTCTCTCCACAAGCTCTTTTAAGAACTCCAGTAACTAATTAAGACTCACCTTGAATAGGTGGGGTCACATTTCTATGGAAACAACTTAATCAAATGGTCCTACCCATAATTGGGTGTGTCAGATCTCCATAGAAGCAACCTAATCAATAGATCCCACAGTTAAGTCTGCACCCACAAGCCTGGACTAAAAGAGCATGGCTTTTCTGGGGTACATAACAGTTTCAAACCAGCATACCCTTTAACAAACTGAGGAAGTTATCCCCTATCCCTACTTTGCTGAGTTTCCTCTCCTTAATCACAAATGAATGCTGAGGTTTGTCAAATTATTTTTCTGCATCTTATTGAAATTAGCATAGAGTTTTCCTCTTGCATTTAGTTCATACAGCAAATGGCACTAATAGATATTTTTTTACATTAAGCCACCCTTGCATTCATGGAACAGACTATACTTGGTCATGATATATTATTTTTTCAATCTATTGCTGAGTTTGATTTGCTAATATTTGTTAAGGATCTTAGTGTGTATGTCAATGAAGCATTTGACTATAATTCCTTTTTATTGTAATACCTTTATTTGTTTTTGATATCAGTATAACACTGGCTTCATGAAAAGTATTGGTTAATGAGGGACGGATTTTGGGCCACTAGACCATCCGCCCTCCTACTATGCCCTTAGTAATAAACTCTTTCTCTCTTTGAAACTCCTGTGTCTCAGGAATTGGTTATAAGCATGTTGAGCAAAAGAATCCATGGCCTTTGTCCAGTAAAAATCTGGTGACCCTCTAGGATGAATGGCCCAATCTGTGGAGCCCCCGCAGAGCAGTGAAGCCCAGTAACTGAGCCTTTTGAGGCCACCTCACTGGATTTAGTCTAGAGGCTTGGCACCCAGGGCTTCTCTGTTCTGCCATGACTCCAGAGACTGCTGGCACCTTAAGAAAGCTTTAAAGAGAAAAACCACTCTCAGTTCCACGTCCAGACAGCTGACTGGGTGAGTGGGTCATCGGGGCAAAAGTGGATCATGGAGTAAACAGGAGGTCCGAGTTCCCTTGACCTAGGCCAGGGTCACGCTTCTAGAATGATCCCCTTTGCTCTGACCTCTATGCCTTCTGATCATAGGTATCACACTATACAGGGTCTGAAGCCCTGGCCTAATCCAATAATTAAATGGTGTTTAATGAAATTAAGTTGGCCTGCTTAAGTGTTAGTCGATATGTTACCTAGTTATTGGTTAATTGTTGAATAAATGTCTTATGTCTATTTAATTGTTATTTGATGTGTTCTGTACAGAAGTAGAGACCCTGGCTTAGATTTATCTGTTGACTGTACTCCTAAAAAATGAGTAATCCAACAATTAATTGGTATTTAATGAAGTTAAGTAAGCCTGTTTAAATGCAAGCCAGTGTGTTACCTTGGTATAGTAAAAGTTGACGTTTGTTTAATTGCTGATTGGTGTATTAAGCGTTTAATGCCTGTTTGTTAGCTCGTGTGTTCAGTCTAGTTATTAATTGGTGTGTTCCTGCAGTTGTATTGGTCAAATAAATGTTCCTAACTGGTTCCTGATTACAGAAATTCTTTTTTAAAAAAAGGGAACCTTTGGGCTGTACTGAAAATTGAAAAGATTTTGGTTGAGTCTATAAAAAAGGTTTTATTTCTGTAACATAAGCTAGCCTCAATATGATTTAAAATGAAAATACTACCATTATAGCTAAAGTTATAGATATTATAGTTAGTATTGTTCTGCAAAAAGGTAGAAATGGGATGAGACAATAAACTCAATCCTTTATATGTCCCTCTCTAAAGTATTTGTGTTTCTGTTTTTCTGTGTGACTAATTTTCTATTTGTGTCTGTATGAATTTTCAGTCTATATTCTCATACCTCTAGATAGTAATAGCAAATTAATAAGAAAATTCTTAAAGAGCTCTATTTGAACTGCTTAGAAATAATTAAGTGCCTGTTATAAATATATAAATTGGTACTTCTGAAGTAAAAAGATAAAAAAAAAAAGTATTGGTTAATCTTCCTGCTTCTCAAATTACTGAAATAATTTATATTATTTATTCCTTAAAAGTTTGATAGAATTTACCAATGAAGACAAGTGGCCCTAAAATCTTCATTTTGGGAAAATTTTTCATTATAAATTCATTTTTAGTAGATACTTGGCTCCACAGATTTTCTACATGTTTCCTCATCAGTTTATTAATATGTGTCTTCCAAGGAATTTGTCCATTTCATCTAAAGTACTAAACTTTCTTTAATGAAATGGTTCTAATATTTCCTTATTATTTCAATTCCGAAGAGGCTGTATTAATACCTTTCTTTCATTCCTACTACTGATAATTTGTGTCTTCTTTTTTCTTGATCGATCTAGCTAATGATATATCAATTCTATTATTCTTTTCAAAATGTTTATTTTTCTCCATTCTTTTCCTGTCGGTTTTTATTTCACTGATTTCCGCTTTTATCCGTATTATTTCTTTTCCTCTATATATTTTGAGTTTTTCTTTTTCTAATTTAAGATCAATCTATCTTCTTTCCTAATACAAGTATTTAATGTTATAAATTTTCACATAAACAGTGCTTTAGCTGCATCCCACAAGATTTGACACATTGTGTTTTCTTTTTTTTCAATTCAAAATATTTTCCAAGTTCTCTTGTGGTTTTTGGCCCATTATTATTTAGCAGTGTGTTGGTTCGTTCCCAAACACTTAGTTATTTCAGATATGTTTTTGTTCTTGCTGATTTCAATTAAATCCAACATTGTCAGAGTACACACCTGGCATGTTTGTTGAGTCTAGCTTAGTGGTCCAGTATATGATTTATCTTGGTGACTATTCCAAGTGCACTAAACACAGTTATTTTCTGTAAGTGTCAATTAGGTCAACTGGGTTAGTGATATTGTTTAGTTCTTATATTTTTTTCTCTGCTTGTTGAATTACCAAGGGTGGAAGAAAATTAAGTCTTACAATAGCAGGAGTTGATAGGTATAGATGTGGGAAAATACACAGCTGACAAGAGGATGAAGCATTATAATTGCCATGAAAGAACAATTTGATAATATTTACTAAATGTGAAGATGTGCATCGATACATGCCAAAATCTTACTTCTTGGAATATACCCAAGGGAAACCCTTGCACATGTGGCTTCCAATGTGTACAAGAGACTTGCAAAGAGTGATCAGAGTTGCATTGCTTATAGTACCAAAAAATAAGAAAAGGGAAAACAATTAACATCTATCAATAGACTAATGGAGAAATAAATGGGATTGTCTTCAATTGATGAAACAACAAATTACATCTTAAAGGGTAGATTAGAATTCAATGCACCAACTTGGACTGAGGATTCAAAAATACAAAATGAATTTAAAGGCAAGATTTAGCAGATTTTGTACCATATCATTGCACTTATGCAAATTAAAAAATATATAAAACAATGCCATATATTGTTTATGGATATATGCACATGCAACAAAATTATTAAAATATAGATGGAGAATAAATACACAAATTTGAGAATTTTACATCTAAAGACTCAGAAAACAACGGTGTGGTGGTGTGAAGCTGTATGTGCTCCAGAAAGACACGTTCTCATAGCTAATCAATTCCTGTGAGTGGACCAAGTGGAAGTAGGGCCTTTGATGAGGTTATTTCAGTTAAGGTGTGACTCATCTCAATCAGAATGGGTCTTAATCCTTTTACTGGAGTCCTTTATAATAGAATGAAATTCAGACTGAGAGAGAAAGCCATCAAAGCAAGAAGCTGAGACAATGAAACCCAGAATAGAAGGGAGACGAGCAGATGCCGCCATGTGACGGGGGGCCAAGAATCCCAGCAGCTGGTCTTCAGGAAGAAAGCATCGCCTTGATGATGCAGGGCTTCAAATTGTAAGCTAATAAATTCTCAATGCAATACCATGACAAGCCAATGCAGATCATAGTATTGATTGAGCAGCGTAGGAAACCAAAACGAATGGAATGGAGGAGTTCCATAAGAGTTTTAATGTTATGCACAAAATTTAAAAATTAAGACCTGAACCAAAAAAAGGAGAGGGCGGGCAAAGTGATTCAGCAGGCAGAGTTCTTGCCTGCCATGCCAGAGACCTGGGTTCGATTCCTGGTGCCTGCCCATGCAAAAATAAATAAATAAATAGACAGATAAGACAGACAGATAGATAGATAGAGAAAAAGTTAACACTTTTGAAATCTGGATGTCAGCTGAATTAATCTCTGTACTTTTCTGCATATCTGAATAGTTTGTCATTAGAGATTTAGGTGTAGCTTTTATAAATCATTAAGAAAATGACTAAAATGTCAATGGAAAAATGGACAAAGATTATGAGCAAATAATCCACAGAAGAAGAAATGCAAATTATGGGAAGAAACATTAAAAATCAGCAAAACAATTGTGAATATAAAAATGTGTTAATACTCACTAGGGATAAGAATGTAGGGGAAAGGGTGTACTTAGTTACATGTTGGTGAGAGGGTAAACTGGTCTAAGATTTTTGGAAGAAAATTTGACAGGAAACATCAAAATTTTAATCTGCAAATGCTTAATCCCATCCCCTCATCCCTGGACCTATCATTTCCAGGAACATCTCTGGCAGACATATTCATACAAGAATACAAAGCTCTATGCAAATAAATGGTGTCGTATTATGAAATTATTGCTAAATGAATTAGAGTAAAAATGGCACCGACCTAACAGCCTAGCGATACAAGAATCTTTTTAATGGACACTCCCATGCACAACTGCATCGAGAGCTTCCCATAATACAATCCATGTGAACAGTGACTCTGGGAATTTTCCTGTGCATACGTCCAGCTTCCTGCAGCAGACCTGATACCATGTACCAGACACTACTCTAATGCAACGGAGATGATTTTCCTTCTTCAACTGGGGATGATTTTGCTTCCTCCCAGAAACATTTAGCAATATCTGGAGACATTTTTGGTTGTCACGACTTGGGTAGTGTAACTGGCATCTAATGGATGGAGGCCAAGATGCTGCTTAAAATCCTACAAAGCACAGGAAAGGCCCCCAAAGCAAAGAAATATCTGGCCCAAAACGTCATCATTGTTGAAGCTGAGAAAACCTGCTCTGGAATCATTTACTTATACTATTACTCTAAACTTAACTACAAACACAGCAGATATTTTTCATTTTAAATACGACACTTATCCAAAGTCACCAAGCTAAGAGGTGATGGAGAGCTGCTTGCTCTTAATCAAGAGATTATACTAGCAGTCCAGATTAATTGTGTTCCCATTATAAAATATTATAAAGCCACTTAAAAAGGTAGACTGACACAGACAACATGAGATATCTCCAGGCAGCGGACATGGAGAAGCAAGCTGTAATATATACAGCTAATAAAAGAGTCATATCCAAAAGTTACAAAGATCCCCTACAAATGAAGAAACAAGTAAAAAGGGTTATAGAAGACACGTAATGAGTAATCCCATCTATATTATATAAGCAAGGTGAAGTGTATGAAACTATAAAAAATGTTATTTATCCATGAGTTTCTACACCAAAAAATCATAACAATGCTGTTGTTCTAAAAAGCATAATATTTTTATTTGTTTAGAAAGTATCAGTACAATAATAGTTGAAGAAAACGTCTTTGCGATGTGGTCCACAGAAATACAGCTAAAAGGCTGTTAATAACTGGGAGAGGATGGCGGGATGGTTAAGGGACAGTGATGTCACAGAGAGCTGCTGATAACACACCATTAGGACTGTAGTTCCTGGAACTTACAAGTTCTGCTGCAAGCATTTTTTTAAAAGCACTTAATTGAAATTTTCAAATACATGTAAAATAGGGTGGAACATTTTTTAGACCATTTTATTCTTTGTTAAGTTAATAAAACCATTTTCTGGAAATTCTCTTAATTTGAAGGAAAAATACATGCAAAATACTCAGGATGAAATACTTTCTATTTCACACATAGAAGAGGAAAAAAAACAGGTGGGGGGAGGTCATTCAAATTGATTCTTGATTCCTCTGTTTTGTTTTGTTTTTGTATGGATGAAAGAAGGGGAGAATGGAACAGTTCTGCATAAAAAGGGTGAAGTGCTCAGAGCACCTGCAAACAATCCAGAAGAAAAGTGAGAGAGCAAAAAAGAGAAGAGGAGAAAGTACCAGAGACACTGAGGTACTAGAAGCCTTAGTGCTCTGTAATGGGTCCCTATCCCAAAGCACCCTACATCTTGAGCAAAATCCTCTAGAATTGCTGAAACGGTTCGTGTGAATATATTTCTTGGGGAAACAATGAAGTAGTCGAATGTTCTATACTGCTCAAACACTCCAGAGGAACTCTGCAGATATCCAGGGGGTTCTCTTTATACGTCTCTTTCTTTCGTATTTTATCCTACAAATTCTAGCTTCCCTGGCTTACCTAAATTCCAAATTCTGTCTCTTCGGTTCAGCAAGAACACTGGGCTCTGTTTTAGTTCCTCCCCAGAGATGCTACCTGGAAAATCTCTTAGGTTGTAAGCTGGGCATCTGTAGGGATTGCTTCATTTGTTTATTTTTCATAGGGAGTACTATTTGTGCTGCCTTTTGTTCAATGCCTGAAAACCACTGATTTATATATTTTATCTGAATTTCTAGTTATTTCATCATGGCTGGATGTGAAACAGGTTCAGTGGCTTATACACTCCAATTTTCAAGTTGGAATACTTTCTCAAACTAAATATTACGTGGAAATTATAATATACTTAAACAGAAAACAACAGAGCTGGTCAAACTAAAGTTGGAATACAGCTTGGAGGTCACCCGCCACCCCTGACACCCCTGAACTTCATCCTGCTGAGAACCCCAAACCTGGTCTTTCCTGATGCATTACTTCTGAGCTGTACATTTCTGCAAAACCCAGCCTACAAATCACTTCTATGAATAAACAGTATTAGCCTTGAAATTAGGCAGATCTTTGTCTTTCAGCTTGCCTCCTTGGTGACTTTAGGTAAGTTACTCAATTTCATAATTTGTCAAATGGGTGTAATCGCACCTTTCTCACACAGTTATTGTAAAATTTAAGCATATGACTATTGAAAACACAAGTACAGTGGACAGAACTTCATAACTGATTCATAAATTATCCTTATTGTCTGTAGTTATTGTTACTGTCATTGTTGTTTATCACAAGAAAGATACATTCTGTGTACAGTCTTCCAAAAACCAGAACTAAGATTAATTCCAAAATGCCAGGGTTTTCCAACAACAGAGTTTTCCAACAATTAAACAGGGGTGATAAATTAGTAAGTTCTTGCTTCTAGAAGTGCTGGTGATATTGGACTCTCTGTGAGACAGACTTTGAAGGAAATCCCTATATTGTGTGGTACTTTTCTGTATTAAAATTTTAATAATGCTAGTGTAAGACAGGAACTAGGAGAAAGGAACGACTGATTACATTAAAAGTAAGCAAATGCTACTATGTCAAATTCTACTCCTGTGCTTATTCCCTTATCTACTTCATGTCAAATTCTACCCCAAACATTGGATCAAAGAATTAAAATAATATGACTGTATTATACGTCTCTGATAAATCAAACTGAAGCAACAAAATATGTTCACCACACACAGCTCTGAATTTCACCTTGAGGCCTTACCAGCTGCCTGAGTCAGGTGACATTAAATCTTCTTGATGTCAGCATCCTGGTGAGGGTTTGAATCTATTATGCACCCCAGAAAAGCCATGTTTTAATTCTGAGCCAATTGTGGGAGCTGCTGTTTCTTTTAATCCTGATTCAATATTACAGGTGGAAACTTTAATTAGATTATCTCCAGGGAGATGTGACGGCCCACTTGTGGGTGTGACCTTTTGATTAGATGGAGATATGACTCCACCCACTCCAGGTGGGTCTTAGTTTACTGGAGTCCTTTAAAAGAGGAAACATTTTGGAGAGAGTCAGAGCCTACAGAGAGAGAGCTGACAAACTTCAGAGCAGAGCTGACACAGATACCAACACCTGGAGAACAGAGACACAGACGAGATGCTTGGAGCCCAGCAGACATCACCATGAGATGTTAAGCAACCAGAACCTAGAGAGAGCCAAGAGAAGCCAAGAGATGAAAGCCAGCCCTGGAGAAGCAAAGTGAGGAGCCCCCATAGGAACAGAGGCTGAAAACAATGGAGCTCAGGAGCAAGGGACCAGCAGATGCCAGCCACGGGATTACCCAGCTGACAGAGGTATTCCTGACCCATCGGCCTTTCCTGAGCTAAGGTAACCTCTTACTGATGCCATAATTTGCACACTTTCACTTCCTTAGGACTGTAAGCGTGTAGCTTTTTAAATTCCCTTTATAAAAGCCATTGTACTTCTGGTATACTACATTCAGGCATCTAGCAAACTAATACAATCCTTATCTATAAAATCAAGTGATAACA
This sequence comes from Myrmecophaga tridactyla, assembly GCA_004026745.1. NCBI lineage: Eukaryota > Metazoa > Chordata > Mammalia > Pilosa > Myrmecophagidae > Myrmecophaga > Myrmecophaga tridactyla. Next base: position 2,739 of record PVIY010010668.1, on the reverse strand, counting down.
TATCTTATAAGGCTGCTTTGATAATCAACCATACTTTATGGCAGTACAAGTATGGCATTATCATAGTGTTCGATAAATAGTAGCTATTATATTCTGGGCCTGGACTTTTTGTTTCTTAAAATCAATGCAAATAGAAAAAAAAGCAGCAACTCTATTTGCTGATTTTCCTTACCGATTTAATGAGAAAGGTAGAGATGACGCTTTCTACCTTCCGCATAGATATGATTAGTGGAAAACTGATATTTTATCTGATCCTTGCAGGTATGTTTCATGTCATTTACCATCTATGATCGCCATTGCACAGAAAGAAGAAAGTTATTCTTATTTCTTCATAAATGTAAAGTTCATTAGCACTTTCAAATGTACAATTTTCAAATTACTAAAAGGTAAAGTAGGTATGCCCAAGCCAGATTTGTGCCTCAGAGAGTAATAATAAATGAGAGACTATTACTTCATTTACCAAAAAAAAAAGCCATAACAGGTTACCCTTACATAGCAACATCTTATAATGCCCTTAAAGTATAATTCAGTTTATGAGACCCAAATTTAAATACAAGCATTTGTTTGAACGGATCACTTATTTTCTAAACTCTGTATGGACATACTATAGCCAACAGAGTTTGTAAATGCAGCTTATAAACTGTAAAGCCCCTTAAAAACCTATGTTATTATCATGGCTATAATCATTTAAATTATGGTGGTGGTTCTCCACGTTTTCTCTTTATCTTACATTATATTTTCTTATCTCTAGACTCATTTATTGAAATCCAATTCAGCAAAACTGGAATAGGAGGGAATATCAGCACTGTACACAGGATTGAATGTGTACACAGGAACTTCTAGAGGAATAAGTAATGGAAAGAAATGAGAAGCACTGAGTAGACAGTTGACTCTGATGTATTCTCTCACAAGCCTATGCTGAGTTATTAATAGGCTCAGAGCAAGGAAGACCACGTGATCAAGGACCCAAAGATTGAACACTGCACACTTGTGGAGACTCCACAGCCAAGGGCAAGAACAGCCAAGTTATTAGAACATTTACTAAAATACTACAACTGAGCTAACTATAGGCAATGCTCCGGAGACCTCTTAAACCATATTAATGTGTAGTGCTGGGCTGTCCCGAAGGACATTTTAGTATGTTATTCCAAAAGCATTTCAAATGGAAATAAGGGTTTTCCATATTCTTAAGCTTAAAACACCAGTGGATTTAATGCACCAGTGGATTTATTTCTCCCCTTTAATCTTCCCACCCACTGAACCCCTTCATGACTCTACCTCCTTCACAGTAAGGTTGGAGGAATTCACATAAATTATGTAAACCCTTGGGGCCTGACAAAGAGAAGAAACTATAGAAACTAAAAATGAGAATAAACAATCATGGGATATATGGTTATAAAGATGTTTCATTAATTTACCATTTTAACAGTTAGGATTTGGACTTAGCTTCTAAGTGACACTCACATGCATGTCTTATTTCTTTCTTTCTGATCAATACATGGCATCTCTCCTGATAGAATTCTTGGATATCATTTTATCCCTAAAGCTCAGATTAAATAAGGAACTATGTTATGGGGTGGAGGGAGTTTTTGTTTAATTCTGACCTATAGTCAACTTAAATAGAAGAGATTCAAGCACATTTACAAACAAACTATAAAGTCTTCCCATGTATATCTCCAGACTCTATTCAAAGCCAAAAACTTAGGTAAAACCATTTGCTAACATTCCCTTTTACTTCCTGATCCTGTATTTTTTAATATCGTTATCAAATAAATGCCTAATAGATTAACTAAGGGCCTTTAATTCCCTAGCTTTTTCTCCATCATAATTCCTATAGCCAGTAGACATTTCTGTAATCTTGAATCTTATTAATGATTTGAAATTGTCCCTTTAGCCATTATAATATAGGCAATTAGTAGCTAAATTGATTCTTTATTAATCAAGGGTTTGTTTATACATATCCCCCATGATTGCTCTAGCAATAGTCAATTCCAATGAGCAAAAAAAGCTTTTACATTGCTTAAGATGGAAATTCTGTCAAAATTGATCTATAGACTAAACACAATCCCTATCAAAGCCCTGGGAAGCTTTTTGAAGAAAAAATGCTGATCTTAAAAGTTATAAGGAAAGGTAAAGGATTCAGAATGGTTGAAACAATTTTTTAAAAGGGAAGCAAAGTTAAAGGACTTAAATTTCCTGAATTCAAACACACTATAGGGCTGCATAGATCAACACAGTATTGTACTGACATAAAGGTAGACATATGGATCCAAAGAAAAGAATTGTGAATACCAAAATAAATCTTTACACATATGATCAACTGATTCTTAACAAAAGTTCCAAGGTAATTCCTGGGGAGAAGATAGCCTTTTCAAAAAGGTTCCAAGACAACTGGATATATACATGCAGAGAGATGAACATAGACTCTTACCTCACTCCATTCACAAAAACTAATTCACATGGATAATGGATTTAATTGTAAAAACTGAAAATATAGATGTAAACGTAGGAGAAATCCTTTGTGACTTACAGTTACACAAACAGTTCTTAGATAATGCATCAAAAGTACATTCTATAAAAGAGAAAATGGATAAACTGGATTTTCTCAAAAATTTTTAAAAGCATGCCTCAAAAGACGCCATTAAAAAATGAACAGATTCACACATACTAGAAGAAAATACAAGCAAATAACATATCTGGTAAAGGAGTGATATTCAGAATGTATTTTTAAAAACTCTA
>PVIY010010667.1:28380-67969 GCA_004026745.1 Myrmecophaga tridactyla | reverse complement strand
ATTCATCACACAGTACCCCAAAAATATAGCTAATAATAATAATATAAGTATATAAATAATATAAATACAGTATAAATAATATAATGTTTAGTTTTCAAATTCCTCCTTCATTCCTGCTGAATGGTTTAAAGTTAGCATATAGTAAGTGAGAGGTAGAGTCCCAAGTATAATATTTGATGCCTCAGGGCTCCATTAAAAATAAAACAAAAGCAAAAAAGATTTCTCCCTCTGCACAAGGGAAGCCTATCTTTTTTTTTTTTTCTTTCTGAAAACTGAAGCCAAGTGTGTCCTCCTAAATGGCTCAGCATTCTCAATCAGAAGTGTTGTCTGGTAATCTAGTATTATTGTGCTTTGTGCCATCTAATTTTCTTCACCTTCGGATTCAGATTCTTTTGCATTCTGTAACCATTCAACAAAATTCTTCATCTGGTCTAGAAAAAACACTTTTGCCTGGCAACATGTGCTTCCTTGTGCCATTTCAATATTGCGTCTTCACACGAGACGTCAGCTTTATAAAACAGAACTGCAATCTCCTGGAAGGAGATTGTGTTAGTTAGAGTCAGTTGTCAACTTGGCCAGGTGAGCATACCTAGTCTTGTTGCTGCGGACATAAGCCAATGGTACGTGAACCTCATCTGTTGCTGATTACATCTGCAGTCGGCTAGGAGGCGTGTCTGCTGCAATGAGTGACGTTTGACTTAATTGGCTGGTGCTTAAATGAGAGAACGCAACATAGCACAGCCTAACCAGCTTGGCATTCCTCATCTCAGCACTTGCAGCTCAGCCCAGGCCTTTGGAGATGGAGAAAGAAGTCACCCCGGGGAAAGTTGTTGGAACCCAAGGACCTGGAGAGAAGACCAGCAGAGACCATCCTGTGCCTTCCACATAAGAAAGAGCCTCAGTGGAAAGTTAGCTGCCTTTCCTCTGAAGAACTAACAAAATAAATCCCCTTTTATTAAAAGCCAACCCATCTCTGGTGTGTTTTGCATTCCCGCAGCTAGCAAACTAGAACAGAGATCATGAAATGGATGTTGCCATAACAGTGTTCCTGGACTTCTGGAGGAGCAGTGGGCCTGGCCAACCTTGGGAGCTGAGCACAGCCAGCTGGGAAAGTATTGCTTCAGGTGCTTGAGGGCTTGCTCTGCAACAAGTTCCTCCTTTTTGTCCCAGTTAGCCACGTTCATTGTACAGGGGCACAGAAGTCCAATCACTGCTGTTTCCAGATGATCATTCCCTTCGTTTCTTCTCTGAAACAGAGCACCATCTCTTTGATTGGCCATTCCTTAGAAAGGCGCCCCTGGAGCTCCTTCTGGAGTTCACTCCTGGTGCCCAGGAACTGCTGGACTCGGAAGAAGTAGGAAAGTTCCCTTCGACCTGCATCCTTGAGATATTTAGCAGAATGATCCACGCTCTGTCTGTTAACCCCAAAGAGTTCAAGCAGCCTCTTGTCCATGCTAGCATTCCTCAAAGAGGAGGTACAGAGTTGTCATCTTTTTCTGCCGTCCATGCTTTAAAAAGGTTGATAGCAAACGAGGCCACACCGCCTTCTTTGACCAAGTTGCCAGTGGAGAGACGGCTGAGGGTGGAGGCAGGAAGGACCGACAGCATTGCCAATCATCTACTGTTTCGGAAAAGAAGCTTTTTCATTTCATCCTCAGATGGCTTTTCCAAATACTTGCACCTCCTGACCAGTTTACTGAGCACAGTTTCGAATGGTTCATGATCTTCATTTGCTGAAAACACGCAGTGGGTGGTTACCTTGGCCTTGCCACCCTCATCTCTGCATGTCCTCGGAGTGCATCTGCACAGCGGCAAAACTCCAAAGTCCAAAACCCTGGCTCCAGCCTCAAGGTCACCACAGGCCTCGTTAAGCCCCTGGAAACGCGTCTCCCTGAAGACTGTGGCTTCGAATTTCTCTTTTTCATCCCTTTTCCGAGTTTTGAACCACTGGCTTCTGATGCTTATTCATAAAATTTCTGTCCGAGGAAGTAATCACGGCACAAGAAGCTGCAGGCTGCAGTTGGGGGCGACAGATAGAGGAGCGAAGGACAGACACATTGACACCGACGCACTCCCTAACTACTTTTTTTTTCTTTCTTTTTTAACTGAGAAATCTTCACATACATAGAGTCCATCCACAGTATACAATCCATGGCTCACAATAGCATCACATATCTAATTACCTCTTAAACAGAATTTCATCAATCCTGTTTTCAACTCTCTCACCTCCACTTCCAAAGGAACCTGTTTCCATCCATTCCTGTGTTGCCTTGGGTTCTGCAGAGCAAATGTGACTGCTTCTGACTTCCCCACCACTGGCTTAGATTGCAGCATCCTCAGGGCTGCTGAATCAGTCCACACTAGGTCATCTGCTTTCCAGCTTGGAAAACTCTGTTGCTATTGTCACTTCTCCCATTCTTTCCCCCTTTTTGGTTTAACGCCTTTAGAACCTATAATTGTTGTTTTATCACGCTGTTAAAAGGAAGGAAGGTAAACAATATTTCTTTAACTAGAAGTTGTACTTTGTATATTTTTAAGACATGTAAAGAACTATAAAGAATCTGACATACTGTATTTGTCATTTTAGTTCAAATACATAGGATAATGCAAGTAATTAAGTTGATTACCAATGTTTTAACTCAGGAATATCTGACTTTAAAATTATAATGATTTTAAGATGCTTAAAGGTTTAAAAGTTTGATCTACATAAGTTTTGTTTCATAACAGCATTTAAAACACTGGGTTGATTCTGTTTCTTAGATCTGTAGTTATGACTCTTTAGATTTTGGAAATGCTTGAAAAAATCAAACATTAAATTTTTTATTATAAACTGAAATGCTTAAGAGAATTTAGTCAAGTTTGTAACTGGTATTTAAATTTAAGAGAATTTAATTTGTTAGATTTACAAATTTTATGGCTTTAATTTACAATGTTTGAGATAATTTGATTAAGTTTATAAACTGCTTAAATGGCTGAAGGATTTTAATCTGTCAAACGTAAATGCTAATTGAACATTAATCAAAGAATAATGAAAATTAGTGTTATTAATTTTTTTTTTTTTTTTAAGGTACATGGTCCGGGAATCGAACCTGGGTCTCCCGCATGGAAGGCGAACATTCGAACACTGAACCACCTGTGCACCCTGAGGTTTAACTTCTTCTTTTTTTTTAACATGGGTAGTCTCCGGGAATCAAACCTGGATCTCCAGCATGGCAGGTGAGAATTCTGTCACTGCGCCACTGTCACACTGCCCAGTGTTATTAATTTTAATACAAAATTACTTAATTTTTAATTGGATTTGCTAGGTTGCAAGTTGTGTTTGAAGGATTAAAGAAAAATAAGTTTTTAATTTATAACTTTAATTGAATATTAGTTATAAACAAAAATAATTGTAAAATAGAGCTTCCCAAATCAGATGAAAAAGACTGATTTCAAAATAAATGATTTGGGGACCACTGGGGGTGTCTACTTGGAAAAAGAAAACTGATTAATGCCTCACACTAGGATAAAGTCCAAAAAGATCAAAGTTCTACATGTGAAAAAAAAAAGGGACCACACAAGTACTAGGAGAAGAAAAAAATGGTTGAGTTCCCTTATTACCCTTCTATGCCTGAAGATATAGAAACTATAAAAGAGATGATTGATAAATTCAACTGTATAAATATAAATGTGAATATAGACCATTTCCACTTGGCAAAAGTTCTGAAAGAATCTGCGTGCAAAGGCTTAGAGCAGCTTTATTCATAATGTCCCCAACATCCGAAATATCTATCAAGTAGTAAATGGATATGTAGCACATCTGAACAGGTCTCTGCTCAGCAAAAAAAACACCTACTGACATATATAACAACATGGCTGAATCTCAGAATCATTATGCTGAGTGAAAGAAGTAAAATATAAAAGGTTTCATACAATATGTTTCCATTCAGAACTGGAAAAGCTAAAATAGAAATCAGATCAGTGGTAGCCAGGGGTAATGGGTGGGAGAGGAAATTGACCTCAAATAGGATACCTCAATAAACCTCAGATTAAAAAAAAAAAAAAGTCAAAAGAAAAAGGATAGACTGGGGGAAACATTTGCAACTAATATCACAGACAAAGGGCTAATCTCCCTAAAGAGTTCATATAAACAGAGAAAAGATCAACAATGGAAAAATAAGCATGAGCTGTGAATATAGTTCGTAGAAATAAAATACACATGGTCCGTAAACATATGAAGAGATGCTCAATTTCACTCATAATAATAGAAAAGTACATTAAAATCATACCAAGATGTCATTTTTCATCTATCCAGACTTGCAAAAAACAAAAGATTGAAAACACACTCTGTTGGGCAAGAATGTGGGGAAAAGGCACTCTCATTGTGGTGGTACAAAACCTACAGAGGGAATTTTAGCATGGTTTAATAAAATTAGAGACGCATTTATCCTACTCAGAGGAATGTGTCCTGCAGATATCTTACCGCACACATAAGAAGTGATAAATGACACATGTATAGGGTTCTTCACTGAGGTATTATTGGCAAAAGCTACAGATGAAAAATAACTGGGCCCAACATTGGGGACTGTTTGAATAAACTTTGATTCAAACCCATTTAATAAATAATACTGTCCTGAGTTCTGTGCAGTTAGTTATACACTGTCCTAAAGAAGTATGAGGTGTTTGATTCCCGGCTGATGTATCCCCCCAAAAAAGAATGAGAAAGATCTCTATGTTCTGGATGTGGAGAGACCCCAGGGATATACTGTGAAGTGATTCCCCCCAGGAGAAGGATAAGCTCCATGAAGGTGGGAGTATGTGTCTGTTTTCCCCTGGCATTTAGAGCCAAGTCTACTAAAAAGATTGAGTGGATTTAATGAATTGCCTGCTCATACTTGTTTATGTTTTCTTATTGGCCTATCTTTTTCTTATCAATTATAAAAGCTCTTTTGAAATATTAATTGTAATTTTTTTGTTTGATAAAGGAATCTAGTCTTACTGATATTGTTTATGCCTCATACACTTTTGGGGAAATTTAATATTATTTTCTATACTGAAATTATGAAATATTTTTTCTTTCCAGCTTAGGGGTTCCTGTATAAAGAAGGCCTCCCTTATTTGAAGGTTATTCTTAAACCATTCTAAAATATGTTCCTAATATTTAAGATCTATATAATCCACTGCATCTATAAATTAGAGTGAAAATATTACATAATTATGTTAATAGGTGCCAAAAATGCTGGCAAAATTCAGTAGGCTTTCCTAATATAAAGTCTAAATAAAACAGTATTAGAATGTGTTCTAGTTTGCAAGTTGCCAGAATGTGACATACCAGAAACCAAATGGCTTTTAAAAGGGGGAATTTATTAAGTTGCAAGTTTATAGTTCTAATACCATGGAAATGTCCAAATTAAGGCCAGGCTATAAAAATGTCCAAATTAAGGCACCAACAAGAGGTTACCTTCACTCAAGAAAGGCCAATGAAGTTTAGGGTTTGTTTCCCAGCTGGGAGGGGCACATGGTGAAATTTGCTAACTTTCTTTCCAGGCTTCTTGTTTAATGAAGCTTCCCCAAGAGTGTTTTCCTCCTTCATCTCCTAAGGTCTCTGGATGCTGGGCTCTAAAGCTTTTTACCAAAATGGTTCCCTCTTAAAGGGTTCCAGTAAGCAACCCCACCTTGAGTGGGTGGAGACACATCTCCATGGAAACCATTTAGTCAAAAGTTACTCCTCACAATGGGGTAGGTCACATCTCCATGAATAATCAAAAAATTTCCACCCAGCAATACTTGAATGAGGATTAAAGGACATGGCTTTTCTGGGCTACACAAGAGATTTCAACCAGCATAGAATGAAACTACCCAAATAGGATAAAATCTTTTTATATGCACACATGCTTGTATATATGCAAATTCATACCCCTGTAACCCTCATATTCAATGATAAAATTCTGAAGCCTTGACACATAAATCAGGAGCAAGACTACTATTATTCAACACTACTTTGGGCTTTTTAGATAGCGCAATAAGGTAAGAAAAGAAAGAAGTGGAAAGAAGAGATTTTTTATTACAGATGTGATAGGTAATAATCTATTAGAATTAATGAAAATGTAGTAAGGAGACTATACATGAGAAATATAAAAAAACATTTTTTATAATTTAATGATGGATTATATTTTTAATATAGGCAGTTAGAAGTAGATATAGGAATAAATATACTCCATTTATAATAATCCAAAACCATAAAATAGTTAAAAATAAATAACAAAAAAACCCATATAGAACCTAACCTAAAATTATTCAGTTTCATCAACAGACCTAAAATCAATACCTGAACAGAGAGACATCTCATATTCCTAGATTGGAATTTTTAATTTCATTAAAAAAAATTACCTCTTTCCAAATTAATAAACCTAAAGCAACACCAATCAGAATTCAGTCCTATTGTAACGAGAACAAAATTACTTTAAATTCATGTAGTAAAACAAATGTGTGAAAATTTCCAGGAAAGTCTATTCATACTATAGACGTATAATAGTATGGCATTTATATACAAGTTAACAAATATATCAGTAGAACAGACTCAAGTTCAGAAGTAGTTTCAGGTATACACGGGAAACTAATTAATGGTAAATGTGTTATTTTCAGTTGGGAGGAAAAGGATGACTTATTTAATAAATAGTGTTGCCATGATGAGCCATCCATCTAAAAGAAATAAATTCAAACCCCTACTTCCTACCACAGTTTAAAACAAATTCTTGATGGACTAATAATGTTACATGTAAAAAAAACAGCACTCTAAGATGTTAGAAAAAGTGTACTCCTTTTACAATGATAAATAGTAATTATAACATTTTCATTTTAGAAAAAAAGTGTCACCACACATTCCACACTAAGAATGATCTTGCATGCTTTTAATACCATTCTTATTCTCGGGCTGGCATCACAGAGCCAGAATTTCAGAGTTAACTGATTAGAAGCAGTTACTTTAACTTGATAATTTACTACAGAGATGGTAGCTAATACTTTGCTTCCCCTTCTAGAATCTTGAGACAGTAACTTTAAGCAATATTCTTTCTAGAAAAAAAAACCCTCCTACTCCAGTAAATCAAATTGGAGAACCTATAGAATTCATGATTACTGTCATTTTCTCCCTCTTGTGCATAAAGTCTTGGATGTTTACAACACAGACGTAAAATCTCATGAGGCAGATTTTTTTGAAAGCAAAAATTTGCATAGGGAAAAGAGGGTAAGTAAGAAAAAGGGAAATGCCGATGGCAAAAGTCTTTCCAAATGAAAATGAGTACAAAATCCAATCTGATTTTGTCCTGAGGTTATTCTTATGCATAATGTAGATACCAGGTTACTCTGGAGGTTATTCTGATACATTATAAAGATAGTCCTTTTTAGGTTTATGCTAGTATTGGAGTGGCTGGAGGGAAGTACCTGAAACTGTTGCGCTGTGTTCCAGTAGCCTTGATTCTTGAAGAGGATTGTATAAAGATATAATTTTTACAGTGTGACTGTGTGATTGTGAAAACCTGTGTCTGATGCTCCTTATATCCAGGGTATGGAGAGATGAATAAAAAATATGGATAAAATAAATAAATAAGCAATAGGTGGACAAAGCATAAAATAAATTGGATAGATGGAAACACTAGTGGTCAAGGAGAGGGAGGGATAAGGGGTACATGGGATGTATGAGCTTTTCTTTTTATTTCTTTTTCTGGTGTGATACAAATGTTCTAAAAATGATGATGGTGATAAATACACAATGATGTGATGATATGTTTGAGCCACTGATTGTACACCATGTATATGTGTGAAGATTTCTCATAAAAATACTTAAAAAAAAATCCAATCTGGTTCCTTATGATTCAAGGGGGAAAAGTCATACAAGCAGCAAGAGGGTAAAATGTGAATATCAGTTCAAAGTTCGGGTGTGTCGCTGACTAACTGTTCCCACAGTGTGAAGCACAAATGGGGCGTCGAGAGCAACTGGGCAGCTCTGCACTCAAAGGGAAACTCTAGCTTTAAAGGACTTTGCTAGCTGGGTGACCTTGGGTGGTCTCGCCTCTCAGTTCCTGCAGCTGGAAAGGAGATAATAATACCTCTGGCCTCTGTCGTAATGTTCTGGAGCTGTAAGAACATGTAAACATGCTTGGCATAGTACCAGATGCATTTTAATTTTCCTTTTCCATTAAATCACTACTGGAATTTGTTTATTTGACAGGTTGAGAATAGACGTATTTCCCCAGTTTGCAATGAGGAACATAGAGCCACTGTTGCAGGGACAGCTGGAGAACTCTATGAAACCCACAATTCTTTAAGTCCGAGATTATGGGGCCATTACCAACTCGTAGAAAGATAGCGTGAGGCCATGCCACACTAATTACTCTAAAACACAGACTCTACAGAGGCCTGTCCCCAGGACACTAAGTGTGCCTGCCAAGCAGGTGTACTATCTCTCCAAGAAGCTCAAACGGCTGTATGAATAATAGAGCAAACTGAGAAAGAGAACTGTGAACACAGATGGAAGTGGGACTTTAATTTTTTTTCTATTAGTTCAATATTGTCTTCTGGAACACAGCTCGGATCAAATTAATCCTTCTGGAACCCTCCAAAAGCTTCCCAGATACAGGCAGGACAACTGACTTAGCAGGCACACAGGCCCCCGTGTCACCGGCTCCCCTTCATGGGGTGCCTCGTGGGATGTGCCCGACCCTAAACCTGCAAGTTTTTTTTTCATGAGATTACTGTTTACAACTTGAAAGTGTCTATGGTACAAAGTAGTAATTTAGTTGTAAAAATTTTACTTTAGAAATTTCCCCAAAGTTTCTCTGGGGTCCAGCTAGCTGCTGGAACTGAGTACCTTGGCAGACCCAGCTTGTCGGGAAAGCAGACAGCTGATCTCTTAATAAGGCAAATATGTGCTATGAGAAATACAATTCCTCTCCCTCCCTCTCTCTTTCCCTCACTCTCTCCCTTCTTTGTCTCTTTCTTCCCTTTCAATACTGCAAGCACGCCATTTTCCTCTTGCTACCTCCCCATTCCCTAACACTGTTCCCTTCAAATGTACCCTGGGGTTATGTCCTCTCTGTCTTCTTTCAGTCTCTCTCAATACTAATGTTTCTCTCTTCCCTACAGTTTCCTTTCTTCTTATTTACAAAATGAACACCTGTTATTGAATACTTGCATCTATGTGCTCTCTCACTACATACCTGATGTTCCCAAATGAATAACCACCAACCGCAACTGTGTTTCGGGGAATTAAATATTTCCTAATTAAATATTTAATTAAGTTAGATATGTTGAAATTGGATGTACTTTGTCTAAATCTTTGTTAGCTCCCAGAATGATAATGATAAATAACCGCAGGCCTACCACATGCCATGTGGGACATATATTACAAACTTTATCCGATCTGATCTTTACAACAACACTAGGAGGTTGGCAGCAGTGTACATTTTACAGATTAATAAACTGAGACACAGAGAAGTATAGAAAAACTTGCTTTAAATCATTCACTAGCCAGTGGGACTGAATCCAGGTTTAGCTGACTCTAGAGCCTCTAAACCTGTATTGAATTTATGCATGTGACCTTACTGGAATGACAAGGAACCTTAGCTTTTCACTGTCCATATTGATGGAGGAGAGCAGTGGTGTCTATAATCCTTGATAATGCTAATTTACAAATCCTTTGTGTTTGCCATTGGATGGGTATTGTACTTACATTTGATGAGGATTTGAGTGATGGGCTGAGAAGTCATAACACCTCATTCAGTCCATAAATACAGACGTACCGTTCCAGCCTCTGGGGTTATATCTGTTAACAAAACAGACCACACCCTCTGCCTTCAGGCTGTTGGGGATTTCATTCTATGGGGGAGATGGACAATAAAGTAAGTATATATTTTACAGTGTGTTGGGCCATAAATGCTCAGAAGTAAAATAAATTAGCAAAACAAGATGGGAGTGATGGAGGCAGGGAATGGGGATCCACTTTAAATAGAGTGGTCTGGGGAGGTCTGACTGATACAGTGTCATCTGAACCCTTCAGAAGCCACGTGATGAGAACACAGAAAGAGCTAGTGTACTATTTTGCTTCTCCACCCAACAGGCCCTATGAAGCCCTTCCAAACAGGAATGTATAAGCAAAATCCCCTCTTGGCATTCTATTCTGAGGTTGTGTGGCTTACTTGAAATGAGTCATACCTGTGGTGCACAACACAACTCCTGGCATTACATCTAAAACGCTTTCCTGCTAAACTACTGATCATAAGGGAGAAAAGAGCAGGGAAGCAATCATGAATGCTTTCCCACAAACGAGTCGCTTGTTCATTTGTTTTCATGTCTGTGTGTTTTCCTTGGCCAGTTCTTGGAAGGTGTTTTTCTGGAGCATCCTGATAGCTCAGCCCAATGCAACCTCCATGTAGAAGATGCTCTCAACCTCACTGCGGAATTCACCTCTGCATGAGCTGCATCCTGTCTCCCTGTCCAGTATCATTTCTTGCCATCAGCCCAGTGAATTCTCTGAAAGCAGCATCTTATTACATTACCAAGCATTCACATATGCATTGCTAAAGCCTAGAACATTTTTCTCACCTCATCCCTCGACTTGTTCTCCTGAAAAACTCATTGTTCAAGACTTAATTTGAGTCACTTTTATTGTGTCATGACAAGCAGTAAAAGCTCTTACTTGCCTGCCACTTCAACTAGCTACCTGCTGGATGGACAAGTGGACTCCATTCTCTCCACAAAACACTTATCCTTCAATCTGTGATAAGACCTTAAAAAGGATTTGAGTCAAACCTTCAGATCATTTGTATTAATGGCCACATCATTCATTTACTTATTGATCCAATACATTTATCAATCAAATAAATCTTTATTGTGCACCTACTACTTGCAAAGCAGTGAGCCAGACAACCATTGGTGCATGGGTAGAAGGGAATATAAAAAATGAATAACATGGTCTTCTTGTTCAAAAAAATCATCTAGTTGTAGAGCCAGATTAGGAATACAAAGTAATAGAAAACAAAGTTATTTATGCGAACTTGCAAAAGATGGAATGACAACATACTTGAATATATACTGTTATTAGAATGTAGTAAGAAGGACTTTCACCTTACTAATGCAAGTGTGAAAGAAATATAATTTTTTTCAATATATCAATGTTATTTTATTTACTTTTGAATGGGTGATACATGCACACAGTAATGAACAGGATAACAGGGAGAAGCGTCTCCATTGCAACTACGAATTTCCTAAACTGAATCTCAATCACTTGGCATCTCCTTCACTTCCACTGAGTTTCCAAGGATAAGTAGTGAGTCTCCCTTGCCATCATCTACAAGTCAGCAACAAGTCGGATGTTCTCAGCCCCAAGGGCGGGCGCGGGTCACAGCTGTGGCCATCTCCTCCTGGCCCGCTCAGCAAGACCTCCCCACTCCATGCACTCTGGGCCACATCTCCTATGGCTCCCAAGTTCTGCAAGGCACCCCAAGACCTCCCAGCTGGCTCTCCTACTCCTACTCTGCCTTGAAAAGATGAGGTTGGAAGTCTGCTCAGCTCAGCTCCTGGAGCTTCAGTCTTCTAGGGAATCCACTGGGTTATTGACCTTCACCTCAAACTAGCTTGGAAGGAAAGCACAGAGGACGCTGCCTGGACAGCAGCATTTAAATTCTCTTTCCTCTTTTTTAAATCTCTTCTGCCTCCTACAATCCATTATCTGTGCCAAACCTAGGTCCCCACCCTCCAAGTGTTTGGGCTTTTTTTTTTTTTTTAATTAGAGAAGTTGTGAGTTTACAAAACAAACATGCATAATATACTGGCAACACTTGTTTGAACTGTTGAAATTTAAAATCCTAGGCCCTTGCATCTCAAAAAGCCTTGTCTTGAGAAACTGAAAATTTATTTTTCCGTTTTTGTCTGTCATTCCTCCCCTAAGGTAATGAATGAATCTGACTTATATGAGGAAAGAAGTTGAAGAGAAAAGGAAAAGTCATTGATCCTCAATTAAATCTAAAGTATTGGCTGGCCTTTGTCTAGTTATGATACCTCCTAAATATACAATTTACAATAAAGCAACACTTTAAAATATTTATATTAAGTACAGCAATTAAAATAATTTATGAAATGTTTCCGTAGGGGAGAAAAAAGCATTCTTGGGGGAAAGAAAGTATAACAAAACACACTTTACTCAAAAAGTTTTTTCCAAGTTACATCCATGACCACAATGCAAAATTTGGCAAGAGCTTTCATGTCAATATTTATGAAGCTCCATTCTCCAGTTCAGGATTTTTAACTGCTGACCCAGTATTTTCATGGTCCTTACTCTCTAAGCTAAAGTGGAATTGAACAAAATCATTTGTAAGCATTTGACGAATTATGCAGTATCCTAAACCTTTTCTTCTTTCCAGTCCAGAAGTCTGATCTTAGACAGAACACACCTTCTCTCCATCACCTTATATCCCTCCTTCACTCACCCTCAGATCCAGCTCTCACTTTTAATTTGAGTTATGATGTTAGTGCAAGTTCCTAGTTCTGTAGCTCCTGGCAGCTGTCTTGGGCCAGTCTCCCCTGTCCTGGAGCTCAGGGTACCTTCTGGCATCACTGAGTCTACATGTTAAGATTCATTTTTCCTGATGTGAAATTTCCTCCAAATGTGGGTCCTGTCTGCTGGTGTGCTGGAGCACCTCTTCCATACTCTGTATTCAGTGACGTCGCATTGGCAGCTGAAACTCCGCCACAGTGGGAATATTTACACCAAAGGAATTGGCAAATGCTACACACGTTTGGGCTTTTATATTTCCTGGACAGCCAGCTGTAAAAAATCACTGATGTTCCTTAATGTTCTTCTGATAGACAGACAGTAGGTTTTCTACTCTCCACATCTCCTGCTATACCCTTCTGAAAACCATCCTTCACACAGCTGCTCCCAGAGTGCTCCTTCTAAAATATCAACAACCCCCTGTTCACAGTTTTCAAAGCAACCCCCTGCCTACAATTTTCAAAGATTCCCCATCCCCTTCAGGTTTTTGGTATTGCATAGGAAGACCTCCTTAATTTGGCCCTTCTTATCTACCCAGCCTATTTCTTATCTTACATTTCAGTCTCTCTACATACAACCAGTTGCACTCATTTTCCTCTCCTAATGCTCACTTCAGGGATGTTAACTTGACCTCCCTCTTCAGTACCAGGCTGGTTAGATGCCTCTCCCCTGTACTCTCACAGCATCCTGTTCATAAATCTACCACAGCACTTAAGCCACTGCACAAAAACTGCGGGCTTGTTGAGTTCCCAGGTAAGCTGCCAGGGATTGTGACCTTCCCTCCAATCCTGGAGGACAGGGCTCTTGGTAGTTCTCTCTCGGGCCTTCTCCTCATTTCACTATGCAGGGTCTGGGTGATCTTATCCCTTCCTAAGTCTTCTTCTTGGCTTCCTACCATCTCTGAGCTGATGACTCACCATTTCTACCTCCAGATCTCTTAGCCTAAGGAATATCCCCACCTGCATCTGCTACCTCAGTATATTTAAAACGGAATCCATATCTCCTCCTCCAAACCTTCTTCTCCTAGGTTTGTAACTGAGAAATCAGGATTTAAGGGATGATTCTGATCACTGAATTGTTATATATTCCTTCTTGCTTTTTGGTATGTTGGAGTAGACAGAAGGAAATACCCAAAATCTCTAAATTGTAATCCAGCTGCCTTGATCTATGATAATGTTTGTATGGCCTTTATCTTGTGCCCCTGGGATTATAAAAAAATTGTGGCTAACCTACATTTGTAACCATTTATCCAGCTTTTCAACATTAGAATCTTGTGATCACTAAAGAGAGCCCCTAATGTTTATTAGTGAAGGGCTTGGGGTCAGCCCAGAACTAACTCACCCTAAGTCCAAAGTTATCTTGAAAACTAAGACTGGATCTAACCAAAATGGGTCAGCCTGACATGCGCAGTAGCATAGACTTTAACCCACAAGTCACCTGTACCTCATTATAATAGTAAAAATCACACCCATCAATTCTCACCTGCCGTGCGGGAGACCCGGGTTTGATTTCCAGCCCATGCATTCCCCCCACCCCCCGCCCCACAAAAAAATTCAACAAACAGTGCCACAATAATGGGATACTCAGATGGAAAAAGAATGAAATGTGCCCCCCACCACATATAAAAAAAAATTACACCCATCATCATATTAAGGCCGCCATTTTCTTACATATGTTCTGTGATGCTCAATAATTAGATCACCTCTAATTACATCATCTGGGGCCACTCTGCTCATTATCCTGAACCCTGCCCATCTTTTTTGCTGATAAAACCTTCAAAATTACTGCAATTCAGGGAGACAGATTTGGGGCTGCTAGACCATCTGCTCTCCTATTATGCGCCTAGTAATAAACTTTCTCTCTCTCTTAAACCTCTGTGTCTCAGGAATTGGTCATTTGAGTGCACAGGCAAAAGAATCCATATTTTTTTTCTGATAACACGCATGTCCAGTGACTGCCATAATGAGGAGACGTCATTAACATATTGGGTCCTCATTGAACAACTGAGAAAAGTGAGATTCAGAGAGTGTCATTGACCAAGATTCTAATTTAGGCCTGCCCAACACCTATTCCTTGTCTTTATTCCTCATTTTTTATTCATACCCATCACATCACAGAATCCACCCGTGCGAAGGTTACCATTATCTCCCAACTTCCGTGCCCATCTTTATTTTACTACACTTCTCTGCAGCATTTGACAGCCTTCCTGCTTTCTGTCCCTTCCCAGAACGGCCCCAGATTTCCATGCTGTAGGATTCCTTGCCTTTTACTGTCTCCTTATGTTTGTACGGGATGTTAGTGTTTGCCTTGGCCTAGAACCCCTTCTTCCCTTCTTCATATGACACTGAGGTCCTCCATGGCCCAGACTCTAAGTTCCCCAGTGTCTACAGTTTTATTTTTATCTCTCTGTGACTACCGCTGGCCTGAGCACCATTCCAAGACAAACTCTACATCTTCGTCCTTTTCTTTTCTTCTTCTTTTTTTTTAAACCTGCAGTATCTAGCACAGTGCAGGGCCCAAGTTGAATTTAGTAAGTGTGGTAGTTAGATTCAGTTGTCAACTTGGCCAGGTGAACGTACCTAGTTTTGTTGCTGCGGATATGAGCCAATGGTACGTGAACCTCATCTGTTGCTAATTACATCTGCAGTTGGCTAGGAGGCATACCTGCTGCAATGGATGATGTTTAACTTTATTAGCTGATGCTTAAATGAGAGAGTGCAACATAGCACAGCCTAAGCAGTTCAGCGTTCCTCATCTCAGCACTCGCAGCTCAGCCCAGGCCTTTGGAGATGCAGAAAGGAATCACCCTGGGGAAAGTTGTTGGAACCCTGAGGCCTGGAGAGAAGGCCAGCAGAGACCATCCTGTGCCTTCCCACGTAAGAAAGAACCTCAGTGGAAAGTTAGCTGCCTTTCCTCTGAAGAACTAACAAAATAAATCCCCTTTTATTAAAAGCCAATCCGTTTCTGGTGTGTTGCATTCCGGCAGCTAGCAAACTAGAACAGTAAGTATTTGAATGAGTTATTGAATAAATTAATAGGTTGAATTGTCCCATGTCACAAGGCCAATTAAATAGTAGAAATCAAATCAAGAAGGATCAATGATTTTTTTCTACTATACTGTACTATTGAAAATGACAGTGAGTTTCTGGGTATTAGAAGAAGTAATTAATATGTGGGGATATAAGCTACACAAATCTAGACTTTGAAAGAAGCAAAATTCTACTGATGCACCTAATATTTGTATTCAAATGTGTATTTATAGAATTATGCTCATAAGTTAAACATTTAGATTTATCCTACATTAATTTATCAGATTTTAATATGCTTTTATGTACACTTGTTATGCGCTTAGGTGTTTTCCTTAATTTACCGTCAAAAAGAATAAACCAAAGCTACCAAGAAATCTCAACAGCTGAGAAAACCTTGTTATGAAATTATCACAAAAACACTTTTCTGTGAATGAGCAAACAGTATTTTCTATTAAATGAAATTTAGTTTTTTAATCAGATTAAATAAATTTAAAATTAAAACTATAATTTAGCTACATCTTCTGAATTTACAGATTTTCACAATTTACAAGTGACTAAAACATGGGGCTAAAAAAATTATTACTAGCTGCTTTTCTTTTTTTCTGAAATGCTGAGTGACTTTTATTGGCAGGGGAGATGGTGGGAAATTGTGATAAAAGTAAAGAAGGAATTCTTCTGCACTGTTATTTAAATGGACAAAACAGATATGGAGATTGAATTTCTCAAAAGGGAGGTTTTGCAGACTGGGCTTCAGGTTATTTCTGGTCAAACTGGCAGACAAGCCTCAAATTAAAAAAGTGAGGGGGAAAGGGACTGACATTTTGTAGAATTTTAAACTTGATAGATATTGGGGTAAACAGGTCTTAAAATAAACAACTATAAGAAGAACCTTATCTATTCAAGGTGTCCTACAAGATTATTTCCATTTAAGTACTATGAGTTGTACAAATTCACCTTATTCCTTCATTAAAAATTAAATCTTTTGAAACAAAAAAATAAAATGAAATAAAACCTAAAAAAATGATAAATGTCCTGAGATTGGGGTGGGGAGATAAACTGCATAGTGCTACTTTGGAATAGGAGATTACCTTTAAAAACTCAAAATGTCAATGACATTAATGATTTAGTTTACAAAAAAGATTAATCACTATATACTGTGTGCATAAACATATACCTTGTTAGATATACTAGTAATTACTATGATATATTTCTACAGGAAAATAAAAACTAGGAGTCTTAAGTGACTGGATTACTTTGAAAACATAAACGCAATTCCTCTTTCCACCCCAACACCCCAGATCTATAAAAAGAAATGAAAGAATTGAAATACGCTATCCATTAAAATGGCCATCTAAGTCCCAATTATTTTATCAGTAGAAAGTTAAGAAATCTGCCAATTAGGATGTCTCCACCTAGTATGGACTACCACAAAAAAGGTGAGTAAGTTTTTCCTGGAGTATGTTTTCATTTATTTGACTGTTAGCAACAATGGTCCCACCTCTTCCTCAACAGTAAGCTGGCCAAAGTTCACACAGTAATTTCTAATGATATTAATTTTTAAGAGGTACATTTTAAAACAATTAGAAAGGCTTTATAGTTTTTATAACAATGATAAAGCTGATTGTAAACCTTGTAAAAGCATAATTTAAAAGCAGGGGAAGTTTAAAAAAAAAAGCATCTAAAATCCCATTTCCAAGAATGAAAGAGTGTTCTTAAAGACATTTTCCTAAAATTTCTCAGAATCTATTTACATTTATAGATAGATTTGAATGTGTGTTTGTGTACGAGTATGTGTATAAAATGGCTTGGCTTAAACAATGGGAATTTATTAGCTCACAGTATTGAGGTCTAAAAGAAAGTCCAAACAAGGCATCGTGAAGGCCATGCTTCTTCTTGAAGACAGTGGTGTTGTGGGGCTGGCTGCCAGTAAGCCTTGGCTCCTTGGTCACATGGCAAGGCACACAACAACATCTTCTGGCCTCTACCTTCTGTTCCAGGTTCCGTTTCAGTTTCTTGCTTCCTATGGCTTTTTCTCTCTCATGACCGAATTAATTGTTTATAATGATTCCAGTAATAGGATTAAGCCCCATCTGGAATGAAGTAAGTCTCACCGTAGCTGACATAGCCTCTTCCAAAGTACCTATGTACAAAGGGTTCACACCCACAGGAATGGTTTAAATTTTAGAACATGTTTTTTTCTGGTGTCCCTACAGCTTCAAACCACCAAATATAGCTTTATGTGAGTGAACATGCTCATTTGTGATCTCATCTCTCATTCTCTATCATAGATGTCTAGCCACGGGATTTCTAAATATAGCATCATCATTTTTTTCAGTGGTTTACAGAGTTCACTTATACTGAAATATAAATACTTTACTTAACCAACCCCTATTGAAAGATGTTCAGTTTGTTCCCTTCCCCACTTTTTCTGCTTATCATAAATAAGGCTGTGATGAATATCCAGTTTATGTATCATTTCAAATTTATGTAATTATCCCCTTAGGGTGAATTCCCTGAAGTGGGATGTTAGGAAGAAGGATGTGCACCATTTAAACTTCACTAAATATTGTTAATCGGCCTTTGGGAAGCACATCAGTCAGAATTAGGTTCAAATGAATGTGACAGAACACCCAGTGATGTGGCTTACCCAAGACAGAACTACTTCTCTCTTATGTAAAAGGGGAGGCAGTACATGATCTAGAGATCAGGCATCTTCCATTTGATTACTCCATCATCTTCAGAACTTGGCTTTTTCTGCATGGTGCGAGATGGCAGCTCGAGTCCTACCCATCAACTCTTCTAGCCAGCAGGATGGGGAAAGGGACAAAAAAAGGGCCCCACTCCCAAGAATTCTTCTGTGAAGTCACTCATTACTTATGTCCTATTGGCCAGAATTTCATCATACAGCTACATCTAGCTGCAGGGGAGGCTGAGAAATGGAGTCTTTTTTCCAGAATGCCCATATTTTCAGCTAAAAGTCAGGTAATCCGTCATTGTAAGGAAAAGAGAAAATGGACACTGGGGACAATGAACAGTTTCTACCATCAAAGAGTGTTGTACCAATTTACACTCCCACCTACATTACAGAAAAGGAGCCATTTTCCCACACCGTGACCAAGACTGTTTGATCAGACTTTACCCATACAAATACATTTCATTACTTATAAAGTAAAATATTTAACCCATCCTCAAATAACTTGTATAGCTTATGACACTAAGATCAGTGATTTTTTCCCCCCAGAAGTAAAAAGACCATGCAAATGTGGGGGCCCAAGTGTTTCTCTGCCTGAGCCTTGGTTTAAATGTTAAAGATCATCCCTAGGTGACTGTCCTCCCTCTGGGCAATCTTTCCACAGAGCTTTATATGCTGCTCATTCAAAATCCATATTTTCCCTCCTCATCTCCAGAATCCCGTTAATCATCCACCCAACTGGATGATTCACAGGTATCTTAACCTCAACTTATAAAGGCATCGAACTGATTATCTTCCCTTACAAACACACCTACTTCTCTTCCTTACTTTGGTGGCACTCCTTGACCCCTCCTGTAATCACAGTCATATACTCTGTGACCCAATTCTATTCATTTCACTTCCTTATTATCTCTTGACATTCCCATTATCTCCAAACTGCTCTTGAGGTCCTGACAACCTAAGAGGGTTCTTGCCTCTAGGCTTGGACAGATCCAGGCTATCAAGCAGCCAAGGATCTTACTAAAATGCGAATGTAACTGTGATCTTTAATTTTCCACTTAAAGCCCTCTAAAGGCTCTCAAAGGCCCAAATCCTTGGTGTGGTATACGAGGCCCTTGAGGAACTGACTCGGTCCCCCTCCTCTTCAGCAATGCCCCCTACGAGGTCCCTGATTGCACCCAACATTTCAATTTCACTCACAGTTCCACAATTATAGTTATCACATCTCAGTGGCCTAGAATTGTTTCTGTACCCTACTTCTTTCTCAGGAAAACATCTACTCATTTCATAAAATTTAGATGCTCAGGTCAAATCTTGCATAAAACCCTCCCTGACCCGACTCGTGTACCACTTCCTTACATGGTGCCATTGCTGTGCTTGGAACTTGCTTTTAAAATATTATAGAAAAAAAATATTATAGAGAATAGGATTACTGTTTATTAACTCAACAGGCTTTTACTGGACTGCCCCTCTGTGCCCAGCATTGTGCTGACAGTTGGATTCCCAATAGTGTGCAAGCCATACACAGATCTTGCACTTGTGCAGCCTTTGCTTTATGCAGTCTACATTAGTAAAGGCTAAGTTCCACTTGCCATCTCTTGCTTGCTGGAAAAAAACATTCTCTCTCCCTCATCAGTCCTGATGAAATTCTAAGAAACTGATGTTCATTATGTCATGAGGTATTTTCTCAGTGTCTCTTATTTAAGTAGTCCTTTATTTTTGCTTTTCAGCCTCCATGTTGTTGGCTGTTTAAGCCATTTGGATGTTTAAGATGGAAACAATTTGGGATAACCTTTTATGTGACCTATTATTTTTCAAGCTTTCTTCTCTCACTCCTGTAAAAGGTACCAGTTAGAGGTTTCTTGGCAGAGACAAAGATAGACCTCAGAAGAGGATGAAGAGCTAAACAAAGACTGGGAAAAACCATGTGTGGTGGCCCAGGCCCAGGCTGGAGGACAGAGGTGACATGGGTGAGTTCGAGGGGTAGCGCCCACATGGGGATGTGGACTCTATAAACAAGGTTTTATAGGCTTAGCTCACAACACTCACAGCAGGACACAGAGACTGGGCCTTAGCCTGAAGGATCACACAGGTCTCATGACAATCACCTGCCTCCACTTCCTTTCTCCACGGTGGGAACATTTACACCACAGAAACTGGCAAATGCTACAAATTGGGGCTCCCCCACCCCTGGCTGTAAATGTTTTACTAGTACACCATTGATTGCCATCCTTAATATTCTTCTGATGGAAAGCTAGAGGTTTTCTACTCTCCGCACCTCCTGCTGTATCCTCCTGGAAGTAATCCTTCACACAGCTGCTGCTAGTGCTCCTTCTAAAACATCCTCATCCTAGCAATCCCCTGCCTACAATTCTTCAAAGACCCCCTTCAAGTTCTTAGTACTGCATAGAAAGCCCTCCTTGCTTCTTATTTACCCATCCTATTTCTTATTTTACAGTTTAATCTTCCTACAAGCAACCACTTGCATTTGTCTCTCCTCTGAGCTTTTGCATAGGCTGTTCCTTCTGCCTGAATGCTTGTTGGATTCCCAGTCTTCTCACAATACTTAGTTCAGGCATGACATTTTAACCTCCTGTTTTAGTTTGCTAATGCTGCTGGAATATATACCAGAAATGGGTTGGTTCTTATAAAGGGAATTTATTAAGTTACAAGTTTACAGTTTTAAGGCCATAAAAATGTCCAAACTAAGGCATCCAGAGACTCAAGAAAGGCCGAATGACATCTGGGATTTCTCTGTCAGGTGGGAAGGTGCATGGCTGGCATCTGAGGTCTTTGATCCCAGTTAGTTATTTTGTGCTTCCAATTCCAGTGGCTTCCTCTTCAAGCATCTGTGAGTCTCTGCTGCTCTAAAGGCAAAACTCTGGGTTCTGGATTGCTTAGCATTTCATGGAAAGGTACAGAACAATGTCTGCTGGGCTCTGCAACTCCAAATGTCTGTGTCTATGTTGACTCTGAAGCAACTCCAAAATGTTTCCCCTTTTAAAAGACTCTAGTAAACTAATCAAGACCCACCTTGAATGGGCAGAGTCACATCACCATTTAATCAAAAGGCCACACTCACAGTGGGTATGTCATACCTGCATAGAAGTAATCTATTCAAAAGGTCACACCCACAACTGGGTGTGTCACATCTTCATGGAAACAACCTAATGAAGAGAGCCCATCCTACAATATTGAATCAGGATTAGCAGAACATGACTGCCCCCACAAGATTGGATCAGGATTTAAAAAGATGGCTTTTCTGGGGTATATAACAGTTTCAAACTAGCACACCTCCCTTTATAGCTTCAGACTGGTTAGCTGCCTCTCTTTTTCCCTTTTAGCGCTGTACTGCAAAATTTCTACTCCTGTTTTAGTAACTTTTTAAAATAATAAGCTTCATTTTTAAGTCAGTTTTAGGTATACAGAAAAGTTGCCCAGAAAGCACAGAGCATTCCTATAGAGCTCCTGCCCCCTCCCCCATAGTTTCCCCTATCTTTAATATCTTGCATTAGCATGGTGCATTGATGAACCAATAGTGTTATGTTATTAGTAATGAAAGTCTATAATTTGCATTAGGGTTTACTCTTTGTGTTGTGTGTTATGACAAATGCATTAATGTCATGTATCCATTCCTATGGTATCTTTCAGAATAGTTTCATTGCCCTAAAAAAATCCCTGGGCTCCACCTTTTCATCCCTCCCCCCCCATTCCAACCCCAGAACCCATGGCAACCATTGATCTTTTTATTGTCTCTATAGTTTTGCCTTTTCACAAAATCATATTGTTGGAATCAGACAAGTGCCTTCTTAATTAAAAGTAATACATTTCCCTTCATTGAAGTGACAGGCAGTTAGAAAGTTTACTTGGGCTTTTGGCAAGTTGAGAAAGAAACTTGCTCCCAGTGTCCAGAGGGGACGGATCAGGCAGCAACAAAGAGGAGGCTGCACTGCTGGGTTGGAAGCAGATCCAGGGAGAAAAGCAAAGGGATCAAACCGGAGTTTGGGGGGTAGAGAAGTCAGATTTAGATGCTAAGACTGACCTAGGTGCAGCCAATTTCCCAGGCACTGAAGCCCAACACTCAAAGCCAAGCTGGAGCAGCAGTTTTTATTGTTGGCTGCACGTTAGAATTACTTGTGGAGCTCAACACGTACTGATACCCAGGTCCCATCCCCAGAGACTGTGATGTAATTGGACTGGGGTGTGTTCTGGGTTTTACTTCTTATTTCATCTTTCCAATTCCCAGTTTCCTCTTTTACTGTCTAGCCCTAGCAGGAACAGCTTTGAACTGAAAAACTTAAGAAGCTATACAGAGAAAAGAAACATATACACTAGAATTTCTCACGGAAAGAGATCCAGGGTAGGATTACAAGAAACTCCCGATTTAGAGCAGAGTGTTGGAGGGTGCATTCCAGACAGATCACAAAGGCCTGGGGGCATAATTCAGGATTGCTGGTCTGCAGAGAAAGAAACTCAATCTCAAGCAAGTAGTTTTAAGTGAGGAAGCCACTGTGTTGGGTTATGGAACTTGGAAAGACAGTGGTGAGGCTGGCCTTAGGCATGGCGAGATCCCAGGATGCAAAACAACAGCGTCACATTGTCAGCCCTTTCTTTTTCCTTCTGTTTCTGCTCCTCTCTGTGTTGCCACATTATCTTCTCCTGCAGATGTGTGTCCTTCATGCAGTGGGGAGCCTGAAAGCTAGAAACTCCAAGCTTAAGTCATTCAGTTTAAGGACCCCGAGAGGAAGGAGAGGCCAACTTTCCCTCTTTAATCAATGGAAAGATCCCAGGGAGAGATAATGGGAGTCCAGGTGGGTCAAGTACCCATACCTGCCCAGGTGGCCTGGGGGATTCTAAGGCCTGGGCAGGCCTGGTCCCTGGGCCTGCCTTGTGATTGCAGCCCCCACCCCACCCCAGAGCCCTCCAAGAAAGCCAGGTGGGAAGAGTGGGGGGGGGGGGCAGTGGCTAAAATGAACCAAAACAAATGGTCGATATTTTGGTTGGAACAGAGATTCTGTGGTAAAGTACTAGGGGACGAGTTAAGAGTGGGAAGTGGGGCCAGATTGTGTAGCTGGAAATTGAAGCCCCAAATCTCCTGAAAAGTGTATGTGTGTGTGACTGTGTGTGTGGTGTGTTCCCCTCAGTACTCTGACGATTCATCCGGCAGTGGTGGAGATAGGATGGCGGAGAGAGAGCCTGACTTAGAGATGGAGGGAGAGCGGTAGCAGTGCGGACAGGAAGGACTGAAGGCCTGAGGAGGGGACCGAAGGGTAAGGGAAAGAGGAGATGAACGTAAGAGAGAGTCCAGAGGGAGAAGGGAGAAGGATTGACTTCCAACTGGATATGACAGGAAGAAAATGACAAAGCCAAGGAGGAACGAGGAGCCCCCATCTTGAGCCTAGAAAAATGAAGGGAAGGGAATCTGACTTTGAGGGGCAAGATGACGAGTGCTCAAGGAAGCCTGGGGCCCTGTCAAAACGGGTTGTGTTCTTCACTCAGTTGACTTTTTAGAAGTAAACATTTAAATGACTCATAAAGAATGGGGTACTGCTCTATTATGAGGTCTCTCTGCTTCCAATCCTCCTCCTCATCACATATGGCACTTACTATATGCCAGGCACTGTTCTAGCTTCTTCACATTTATTAGCTCATTTATTCCCCACAGCCTATGTAGTAAATGTGATTATAGACTCGCTTTTCACTGAAGAAACTGAGGCAGAGGGCTGTAACTTATCCACAATCTCACAGCTAGTGAGTAATGGATTCTGCTTCTAGAACCCATGTGTTTAAGTCCCAGGCTATGCTGGTAGTGTTGGTGACTATTTGGTTACAAACTCTCACCTCAGAGCTTTCTTTTGGATTCCCCCTTCCCCATCCCAACAATTACCAGCCCCATTTCCACCCAATTTATGGCTTTGCCAATTATTGCTCACTAATACTTATCTAAAATAGAACATAAATAAACCACATGTACCCTAATTTCTTTATTTTTCTCCTGAAAAAAAAAATCGTAGCTGTCTAATCCCATACATGATAGCTCATAAATCCCTAACCCTTTATTTTAAAAGTAGCTTTTCTCCATAATTATAAATAAACCCTTCATCTTATTATGCTTAAAATACCAGTGTTGTTATGCCCTAACTATTGGAAATGTAGTTTTCTATATTTGATATAGTAACATAATCTGAGCCTTCATGTATTAATAACAGAATTCTATCTTATTCACCTTAAGACATTGATTTGACTTCCTCTCGTGTAAAGGAGTGAGACTATCTTCCTAGCTGGAATGCCACAATCACTAATATTTATAAAACAACCATAAAGTCATAAATGAACTGTTAAATAAAGGTTTTCATGTGGAACGTGAGCTTGCCTAGCCATCTATACAAGCATCTCCTTTGTTCGCTAGCTTTGTTTTAGATTTCACATCAGTGCCTTAACCAGGTCTGTTTTTTAGTTTGGAGATGATGGGGCCAGCAGCCCAAGAAAGGTGGGACGAATTTCATTCAGGAAACACTCTTCGGCATCAGGCACCTTATTCAATGCACACTTTAACCCTGTGCAGCTTTTAGAAGTGGCTCTTGGGAGATGCCCAGTCTGCGGTTCGTGCAGAGCCATGGCCAGGCCAGAGAGGCTGCGGATGGGCCAAGGCTCCCGGCCCCTCCCAGCTCCACTCACTCACTGCTCAAGGCTACTGTTCTGTTTTGTGCTTGACCAATAGCCACCATGACCTATGAACTCCACACTGTTAACCTGGCCTTGCGTATCCGTGCTTCCTGCCTTGCCCGTTGCCCATGTCCAGGTGGCCTTCCACCCCAGCCACTGCTCATTGCCTAGTTAGAGGTGATGGAAAGCCCCCTCAACCCGCCATTAGTGCAGAAGACCATACATCGGCTCGCACTGTAAAGTCTATTGGCCCCAGAAGCACAAGTAGAGCTACAAAGGCCTGAGCTCTCTTTTACCTCGTGGTTCCTTCCCCTGTGAGGGCTGCACTCTCAGGCTGGCCCTTGTTGGGGCAGCGCCAGGCACACCTCCTTACAGCTTTGAGCCCGGGGAAAAGGGAGTGCTCCTTTCTCAATATTTTCAGCATCTAATTGGCTAGGATTGGGTTGAGGACCCATCTCCAGATCAGTATGGCCATTGAGAAAGTCAGGTGAGGTCTGACTATCCGGACTGCATGGAAAGGTGGGGGTAGGCGTGATTTCCTTGTGGAAACCCAGGGCACTGTGCCCACAAGAAAGGGGAAGATGCTGGTGGCAAAAGCATTAGCTGTTCACTACAAGGCCCAAGGACCGGCAGTATGTAGGCCTGGCCATGGCTGATAAGGACTGAAAACATCAGATCCTTTCTCTGGAAGAAATGGAGCCTGAGATGCAGAACCGAGCAGCAAGACACAGAGACCCAACTGACAGAGGGAGATGGATGGGTGGAGTCCTTGAGTGGAGCAGCAGGAGAGCCCCTGAAGGAGTTCTGCCACTAAAGGAAGCTTGGCTGGAGCTGCACTGGTTCCCCTGTGACCTTCCCTCCTGGCTGGGCCGGAAGCCCCGGGAGCTGCTGGGTCTTACTTCTGCATAGCCTGGCTGAGGGGCCGTCATCATCATCTCCATGGATCTCTGCACATAAGGGATAAAGACCCCCCTGCATCTTAGTAACCCTAAGGACTCAACCAACACTTTTTATGTGGGGGAGGCAAAAACAAAGAATAAGGAAAAGAAAGAAAAACAGAAAATAAAAACTGATTAATAATAAAATATAAAAATGTTCTTTCATGAAGTAGAACAAATGTGTCATTGTTACAAGGAGTTGATAATAGAGTGGTAGATGGGAAGAAATGCCCCTAATGCAAACTATGGACTACAGATAACAGTAACATTTTAATATTCTTTCATCAACAGTAACAAATGTACCACACCAATGCTAAGTCTATAATGGTGGTGGGGGTGTGAGGTTAAGGGTTATGAGATTTTTTTTTTGAGTAATGAAAATATTCTAAAATTGATTGTGGTGATGAATGCAGTGATGATACTGTGAGCCGATGAAGGCATACTTTGGATGAATTGTATGGTGTGAGAATACCTCTGAATAAAACTACTTTAAAAAAAAACTGGAACGGAAAGAATTGGAGAGAGAAGGGAAAAAATGGAGCTAACCGGTACATGGTGGCGTGGAAAGAGCTCTGCTATTCTGTGCGCTCTCGGATCCCCAGTGCTGTGCCAGGATGTGGAGGGGGCTGCCATGCCTTCCAATGGCCATTCTACCCCTCATCCCTAGTGCCAGACATGGGAAAAGGAGATTGTGCCCCAGCCCCTCCCTTCAGGGACACTTCCTAGAAGCTCTGAATACTTAGGTTCAAGGTCACACCTGCGGAGGTGGGAGTGGGGGTGGGGGTTGGTCGGGATGTGCAGTCCTAGCTGGACAGCATTGAAACGCAATCAAAAGCTGGGTTCTCTACTAAAAGTGGGGACACGACTGTGGAGAGGCAACTTGCTGTCCCTACCACACCCCAGAAGCTGAGCTGCGCGCTGCACGGAAGTAGCGCTGGTGCAGGGTGACCTCTGCCTCCACGGCGCCAGGGCCCAGGCCCCTTTCTGGGTGCGTTTTTTCTGCTCCTCTCTTTGTCAGCAGCCCATGTGTGGTTCAGCATCAGCCTATTTCCCCACAGATCAGAGACAGGCCCAGCCAATCCTGGGAGAATCGCTCCTGAAGGCACAGTCCTTATAAGCAAGAAGTAAGTACTATGGCACAGAAGTAAGTACTATGATGAGGCAGTGTCCACTGTTTTATGTATTCATTACATGTTCTGGGTTACACTTTTGGTAAGCTAGTGGTCTGGTGCTATTGACCTTCTTCCAAAAAAAGGAGAGGTTAAAAAAATCAGTATTCAAAAATAATTTTAGGATTTTTATTTCATTTATTTTAAAGGGTTCTTTAATCACAGCTTACACACAAACGTCATAAAGGAGGTGGATCCCAAAAGCACCAGAAAGGCCAGCTGTCTCGAGTGCCTTTGGCCTGCGTGCTGGCCTCAAAGAATACAGACCCTCCCTCTCCAAGAGCCTTGGGCACTGCAAGCAAACAATGACCCCATGGAAGAGTAAAGGAGCTGCAGACAGCCTTAGACAGTTTAGCACAAAAGGGTCTGAATGTGTAAACAGTTTTTTTTTTCCTGTTGAGTACCAATCTCTTTCTTTCAAAAATTAAAAAAAACATCAGGAGAGACATTTTAATAGTTTTGAAGGGGAGAAAGACTCATGTGGGAACTAAAGGGACTGAGGATGAAAATGGAAGATAGGGAAAGAAATTGACAATAATTTGTATGGCTTCATATAATCTTTAATATATTGTGAGGAAGGAAGTATTATCTCCATGGTTTTTTTTTATTAGAAAACGAAATTCTTTCAAGAGTCTGATTGCTTATCTCCTCTTTTCCATTGCAGAGCACCCACTTTCCTCCTTCTCCGTCATGTGTTTTCCACATTGCTAGAGTCAGAATGTTCTATCGTGCAACTTCAATCACGTCATTCATTCTGTAGTACAAAAATCCCTGGGGGATCCTTATTACCTGTAACAGTAGTTTTCTAATTTCATTCTTTTGTTACAAAATCCTTTTATTAAGAGAAGTATTGTACACCTGTATATCTATGAGGATCTATTAAGTACAAGGGATATTTTGTTAAGATATTTTCTTTATAAGTTCAGATTAATATCTACTTATTATGGAGTAAATGAGAAGAAGTTATTTTGGTAAAAACAGAACTTTGAATTAGGCCATGAAATATGATGAAAATTAATTTTAGAGTTAGTCCAGCAGTCCATTAGTTTCTGCATTTTATTATAAATTTAAAGAAACGTTGATTCAAGCAGTAATCATAAATCAGTTCTCCAGATCTTTCAAAAACAAACTTGATTATTAAATTTCATCAACTCTAAAATGCCATCAGCCATAAGTCGCATCATTATTTTAAGTACAGTCATGAAAGAAAAAAATGCGGTTAATTAAACTTGGATTTCAGGTAATAAAACGTAAAAAAATGTGTCTCACAATCACTGGGATACAGTAAACCAGCCACTCCACCCCATTAAACCCCAATGGTGTCCGGAGATTGCGTTCTAAGAAGCCTACATGGACTGGTCCTCAACCTTGCCACCCTGGCCTTTTTTTTAATCATTCAATCTTCCAGATCTCAGGGTGGAGCTTACTTCCTGCCTTCCCTGCCCTTCCCAACCAGGCTACATCCTGTTCACACCCTAACACATCTTCTAATACACCCTTGAACACCTGGATGTCTCTCCTTGATTGCACTTTCCATGGTTGACATCTTATTTTTGGCATATGTATTTGATTAATATCTTTCTCCTCTGCTAGACTGTAAGCTCCATGGGGGCAGGAACCACGTACTATTGCTCCAATCATATCCTCCTTGCTTGGCCCAGGTCCTGATAACAACTGAGACACAGAAGACATGCAAACATTTGTTGACTAATGGGGATAAATTTTTTTAAAAAAAACTATTCACCTTACTGATTTTAGGATACTCTTCAATGAAAAGGATCCAGAAGATCCATAAACGTAATACAATATTAGTTGAATCATTACTAATATCCACCAATAGCTTGCCTCCTCATCACACATACCAAACTCAGACAAAAAGCACTGAAAACCACCAGGTGTTAAAACTCTCTCCAGCTTGACAGTATCATGACAAGGTGGTCAACAGCTTTATATCCTGCTGTAGCATATTATTACTCCCCCAGAACATAAAAAGTCGTTTTTACGAACAACTGTTCATGTAGGTTGTGCATTTGGTAACAAGCTGATGTGTGGAAACCCTGCCTGATGCCTGGGCTTCCTCTCTGCTCTAATGGTACCTGCCATGTACAGGTGTGAATCCAAAGAGGCTCTGTCAAAGCCCAACCTTCCCAATTAATGACACATTTTTAAGAAGTTCTAATGTATCTACAGTGGTGGTGCGTGGCCTGTACCAAAACATATTCAAGAGCTTGGAAGTGCGGCCAAGGTGTTAAAATTTGGTATAAATCATATTTGAGAGTGTAGGTATTTTTTTAATTAAAAGTATTCCCAAAGATGAGGTCTGAATAAAATGTCTGTGGAATCCCAAAAGCACATTCATTTGCAATAACCAAGGAATAATTTGAAAATCAGTGACTGGCTGAATCAAGCCATTTTTAAAAAAGCACTTTTATTGTGGTAACATTATCTAATACATCATTTCCAGTGCTCACTCCTTTCAAGTATACAGTTCAGTGGTATTCACTGCATTCACAATGTGCTATCACCACCACCCATCACCAAAGTTTTCCATCACTCCAAACAGAAATTCTTCACCCACTAAGCATTAACGCCCCACTCCCTCCTCCCCCCAGCTCCTGGTAACCTGTATTCTCCTGTGTCTCTATGAATTTGCATATTCTAGTTATTTCATGTAAGTGAAATTATATAATATTTTATTTCTCAAAATATATTTGTCCTTTCGTGTCTGGCTTTTTTCACTCAACATGATGTCTTCAAGGTTCGTTCAGGTTGCAGCATGAATCAGAACTTTACTGCTAAATAATACTCCATTGTCCACATATACCACATTTTGTTTATCCGTTCAACTGTTGATGGATACCTGGGTTGCTTCCACCTTGCGGCTATTATGAATAAAGCTACTTTCAATTCTTTTGAATATACACCTAAAAATGGGATTTCTGGGTCATCTGGTAATGTGTAAACTTTCTGAGGCTCTGGCAAACTTTTCCATAGTGGTTGCACTTTACATTGGCACCATTCCACTAGCCATTTGAGTGGGTATGTAGCAGTATTGCATTGTGTTTTTTTTTAAACTTTTTTTTATTGTAACATGTAACATATAAACAAAGAAAGAAAAAAGCAACACTTTTCAAAGCACAGTTCATTAAGCAGTTACAGAACAGAGTTTGCATAGGCTTACATTCCACCATCTCAGATTTTTTTCCTTCTAGCTGCTTCATTTCTTTCCAGTTGCTCCATTCATCATGGTTTGATTTGCATTTCCCTAATGGCTAACGGTATTGAGCATCTTTTCATGTGCTTATTGGCCATGTGTACATCTTCTTGGGAGAAATGTCTATTCAAGTCCTTTGCTCATTTTTAAATTGGGTTGTTTGTCACATTAACTCTTTTTTTTAATGATTTTTTATTTATTTATTTTTATTTTTTATACATGGGCAGGCACCGGGAATCGAACCCGGGTCCTCTGGCCTGGCAGGCAAGTGTTCTTGCCTGCTGAGCCACCGTGGCCTGCCCTGTCACATTAACTCTTAATTCCAGGTTTACCAGGTACATGTGATCTGCTCCCTGGCTACTCCTTGGTGGCCTATTGACTCCTTAGTTTTACATCCTGCAGTAGCATATTATTACTCCCCCAGAACATGCTCTGTGCTCACATCTTAGCTTTTTCCTATGCCCAGTGTAGCACCCCCCACTTCTTTTTGTCTTCAGTCTCAACTCACATCTACTTCCTATGAAGTCTTCTCTAGCCATCCTGACCACCTCAGGAGTCTCTCTAATGCTCTCACCATACTTGGTGTGCCGGTTTGAAAATATTATGTACTGCAGAAAATCCATGTTTTAATGCTGGTTTAATCTTGTAGAGGTAGCTGTTCCTTTTAATTCTAATTCAATACTGTAGGTTGGAATCTTTTGCTTTGATTATCTCCACAGAGATGTGACACACCTAACTGAGGGTGTGAACTTTTTGTGACTTCACCCATTCTAGGTGGGTCTTGATTAGTTTACTGGATTCCTTAAAAAGAGCAAACATTTTGGAAAGCGCTAGGAAAGAGAAATGACAGAACCAACAGAGTTGACAGAAACTGCAGAGCAGAGCTAACACAGATGTCAATTCTTGGAGAACAGAGACATGGATGTTTCGAGATGCCTGGAGCCCAGAAGATGTTGCCATGAGATAGTAAGCAAACCTGAACCTGGAGAGAACCAAGGGGAGTCAAGAGAGGAAAGCCAGCCCTGGAGATACAAAGTGAGGAACCCCCACAGGAACAGAGGCTGAAAGCAATGGCGCTCAGAAGCAAGGGACAGCAGACACCAGGATGTGACTACACAGCTGACAGAGGTGTCCTGACCCACCGGCTTTCCTTGGATTAAAGGTATCTTTCCCTGGATGCCTTAGTTTGGACAATTTTATAGGCTTACAATTGTAAACTTGTAACTTCTTAAATTCCCCCTTTTAAAAGTCAATCTCGTTTTGGTATATTGCATTCTGGCAGCTTGCAAACTAACACACTTGGCTATTGACTCAACTCTACAAATCACTTTGCTGTGTCCTGCATTTGTCTCCCTGCTAGACTGCAACTTCTTGAAGGAAGGCACTTCATCTTTGCTTCCTTGGCATGGTTTGGGATTTGTTGGGTAGCAAGTGCTTAACAAAGCCCTTTCCCTCACAGCCTTGCCAACTCTAAAAGTGCCCAATTTTTGTCAGCAGGAAAATCTGTATCTTGTGGTTTGAAATTTCATTTCACCAAACAGCAGTAAGGTTGAGCATCTTTTCATATATTTATTTTCAGGTGTATTTCTTCAGTTAATTCTTTATATCCTTTGCCTATTTTTCTGAGGTTATTCATCTTCTTATTAATTTATAGGATTAATCATCTTTGGATACTGAAGATATTTATCCATTGCCTAATAAATATGTGGCCAAAATTTTCTCCTAGTTAATTTATTAATTTTAAGTATTGGTCACTAAACATAATATTATTTTAAATGTATTTGATCTGACTTCCAGATTTGGCATCTTGCTTAGGTGGGTCTTCCCTACCTCCAGGTTAAAATAATCTTATTTTCTTCTGGTATTTTTATAGTGTATCTATGTGTATAGCTCTTCAATCTATTTAACATTTTTTTTTTAATGTATGTTATGAGATAATGATTTATTTTTGTTCATAGTATCCTATTACCACAATTATCAAATGTTCCTTGGTTTCACCAAGTGATCAGAAATGACAAGTTGGATGGACTCAAAGGATGAGGAAGATTTGGATATGGGGAGACTGACGGGTAGGGAATTAGGTGATTGGGTCCAAGTACACAGAGATAGCAATGGGAAAGTGATGGGTGTTATTTAAGAATCGGTGAGGGTGGCCTCCTTTGCAAGCAGGCCTGGAGCCAGGAAGTGTGTGGTTTACAATGATCTCCAGGACAATTTGGAGAAAAACAGCAAATTTAAATTTTAGTATATCGCTAAAAGACTACTTAAAAAAAAAGTCATGACAGACTAAAAGAGTTACTATCATAGTTTCCACGGAAAAAGGTGACTGCTTTGGTACTGAAGACAATAAAATGCAAATATTTAATGACCATTTCTTTGATATTTGCTGATATGTACCAAGTGCATTGCTGGGTGTTTTCCAAAGAGCATGCCACAGAAGCCTTGTTTCTGAAGATGCTCGGAGAAAAAGGAGTTCTGTGGTTACACGCCCTTGGGAAAAGCTCCATGCTGCAGTATTTTCCTGGAGATTCATGATGCACAGTAGGTTTTTAAAGCTCTGAGAAATTCTGCAGGAAAGAAAAAAATGTTATTTTGTTTAACCCAGGATTTTCCATTTTATTTGATCAAGAAATCTCTCTTTGAGAAAGTCTGGTCTGGTAAATTTAAAAACTACAACAAACAAAAAGCCTACATGTGTAGCGTGCTCTTCACAAACAACTGGTTCTCATCACAGGTGAAGTAACCAAATGTCGCAGGGTTCAGTTTAGGGATGAAGAGATGGAACCTCATGGAGGCGAAGACTTGCCCCAGGTCATACAACTACTAATACGGAATCTCTAACGCAAACTCAGTTTTTCTGAAAAAACAAAAAACGAAAACCAAACCAAAACAAAAACCCAAATATAAATGAATAAAAGAACCCAGTACTTTTTCCAGTATGAAAAAAATATGTTGATGTGAAATTGCATTTTAGAGATGGAAAAAACCTTAACTTCTCCTAGACTAATAACCTCATTATGTCGATGAGGCAACTGGGGCCCAGACGAAGTAAGTGCCTAGCCCCAGGTCAAGAGCTTGCTGACTGGCAGACGGAATAAAAGGGTCTATGACTCAGTTACTCCCAATTAAGTGCTCTACTGCCCCATATAATTATGAGGCAAATTTGTGTCAGTGTAGGGTGAGACCAAATTAACTCCCTGGAATGAGTAGGTGCTCAGAGATGCTGAGTAAACAATCTACCTGGAAAAAGATAATACTGGAGCTGCGTCAGTTTGTCACGTAATTTTGAAATGGGGATTCAGAAACCATTCAATGACTGGGTTATAACATAGTAAAGCAATACATACGGTTAGCTTCCAGAGTCTGACCGTGTTATTTGTGTCATTTCATTTCTCTGCCCGCAAAAGGGCCATAGACCACTTTAAACCATTACAGAGAAATTAAAATTTCTTATTCAAAACAATTTCACAGCTTTTTAATTGGGCATATCCTGGAGTGTCACGAGGTTGGGAATCATTTTTCTGAAGCGTGTCAGGCATGAGGACGACGAGAATGCAGTGGGCACAAGCGTCCTGTCTAACCCGTAGGGCAGGGAAGGGTGTGTCTGCAGTGGTTCCTGTCGCAGAGAACAGGTGAAGATGGATATGACTGCAGGATGGAAACCAAGACACATCTTGACAGGGCCTTGACCAGAGTTGGGCTGAAGGTTCTAAGATGCAGGGAAGAAGGGGAAAAGCAAATCCTTTAAGTACAAAGGGAAGAATGATTGGCTTGGGGAGACGCACAAAAACGACAGCTGAAAAAACTTGAGGATAATGGTTTAAAGTGGTCTATGGCCCTTTTGCATAACCAATGGGCAAGAGGAAAATAAATGAACAGCAGCAGAAGCGTTCTTTTCTGGGCATGGAAACAGTTTGGCAGGATAGGCACTGTGAGAAGTCTGGAGAAACATTCAGGCCCATCAGTGGACAACATCCTCCACTGGAGGGAAGGGAAGAAGAAGGGAAGAAGACTAAGCAGGAGCAAAAGGAGAATGTGTGTTTATTCTTTTTTACTTAATCTTCTCTAGATAAGTGACTCTTGGGGATCTTGTGTGGGAGGCAGGGCTGGAGTAGAGTATGATTTAAGGGTTACTGGGTCTCCTGGGAAGATACCATCATGGTATCAATTCAAGATGTGCAACTTGGTGTTTGTGTCATACGATTTCAATTTATTTGAGAAATTACGTTCTTCAAGCTTTGGCCCCTACTGGGGGCCAAAGAGGTCTATCAAGTGGACCATCTTTGTTTGATTTATTCCTCACGTCTTTTAAATCTCATGAGTCCCGTTGAACTCCCAACAGAGTAAAAGAGGGCAATCTTTTATTGCAAAAGTAATTATTATCTACATAAAAAAAAAGAGATAGAGGTGAGGATGGGAAGCACTAAAATCACCTTAAAATTTCACAAGTAACTAGTAACCATTTGGACCCCTCTAAATTTGTAGAATTAGAATTATTTTTCTCCCAATAAAAATGGCAAGAGTAGAAAACTCTTTTTTCTAATTATAAAAATCAAAGCTCGTAGGAAACTTCAGGTCTTTTTTGGAAGTACATTCTGTGATGCAGACAGTGAACACATTACCCCATTCATAAGTGCTCATTACTCTAGTTTTTTCCTCTAACATTTATATAAAACTTCACTAACATTTATTTAAAATAAACTTTTTTAAAAAGGGATTATATTATGTTTAACCAAGCAATTTGCTTTTTTTTCATTTAAGATTTTATTTATTCTACTGAATAAATAGAGATATACCATACTGTTTTTAAAAGGTTGTATAGTATTCTATGGTATGGCTGTAACTCGGTTTGAACAAATTTCCACTAATGAAAAGATGTTTTTACAATTATTTTACTTTGGTGAATATGCTTGCACGCACATCTTTGTGCACATGTGAAAGCATTTTTGGAGTATAAAATCCTGGATATAGAGTTGCTAGGTCAACTCCATTTACATTTTTATTAGCACTAAATCTGAAATCTTTAAAATTGGTCTGCAGTTTGAAATGGCACTGGCACAATTCTCTTTTGCTATATATTTCAAACAACTGCCCACCAAATAAGGTTTAGTTTAATTCCTTTTTCAGAAGTTGTTGAAATGATAGCTTCCAAGCTGGCACAAGGACTCAGGGTTTTTCAGTCTGTTAGTGCTATAGCAAATCAAAATATTTGCCATTTTTGGGGGTGAGCTTCTGGATTTTTTTTTTCAGATGACATTAGCCTTAGATATAATTTTGAAGTTTTGAGTACGATTTAGTAGAAAATAAGACTAACCTGTTATCCAGACCTTTTCTCAGCTGGAGTGGCTATACCATGTTGGTGCTCTTGGGATAGCCACCTGTGTTATCAGCTGGAAGAGGCTGTGTTTGCCAAGTCCTGGCT
This sequence comes from Myrmecophaga tridactyla, assembly GCA_004026745.1. Lineage (NCBI taxonomy): Eukaryota > Metazoa > Chordata > Mammalia > Pilosa > Myrmecophagidae > Myrmecophaga > Myrmecophaga tridactyla. The sequence goes on along the minus strand of PVIY010010667.1, from coordinate 32,310 downwards.
AATTGGCATATGGCTACTTTTATGATTCTGAGTTTTTTCTTTTTTTTTTTTTTTAAGCACTTTTCCAGTATTTGTCACATTTCATTTAAGTTCTGGCCACTTTAAGCAATACTTGCATTTTGAGAGGATAAAGAAGACAAAATTTCAAGAGTAAGTACCTTGAAATTGGTACGTTCCTGGTCCCCTAAATCTAAAGTGATTTTTGCTTTCTCGTACTCATGTATTTTAACGTGCCCTGTACTATTTGTTAACTTGATAATTGCTCATGAATTTCCTTTGACTTTAAAGAAAGTACACACAAAAGTCAGATGATTGAAGTGTTTAAGCAAATCAGATGACTATCTTCCCCACTACATCATATGCTCCATGAAAGGAGGGGCTTGGTTCGTCAATGACTCTCAGCATCTAGAACAGCAGCTGGTGCCTTAAAAGGTGCTGAATAATTATTTGTTAAATAACGGTAAATTCTTTCCAAGCAAGAATCATTTTATATATTCCATCCCCATAAATGCCCAGTTGCTGATGAAAAGAAGAAAAGGATCTTCACTCAGGAACACAGTTTGAGGCTTTTTTGGGAAGACTTGTGTGAAATATCTCCAGCCTAAATAATAGTCAAGATTCTTTCCAGAGCTAACATACTATGAACCTATGAGTTTTTAAAGCATTAGAATCTAATATAAGAAAAAATATATACTCCTATAATGAAAATGAACATAAGGAATTGGTGAATCTTTGATTTAGAAAGTATTACACTGATTTTTCTAAACTTTTGGGTCATCAGAATGATGAGATTTGAGAACTAAACTATATTAACCCCTCAAGTTATATTCTGGAAGTTCCTTTAAAAAAAACAACCACCATGGTCTCAAGTTGTTAAACTTGGAATGCTTCTGGAAGCATAAAAAATATACATATTTTAATGTTACTACATAAGCAAGAAGGCAAAGGAAAAATTTATGTATAACATTTATATTCTGGACTATGACACTAAAGCGCTCAAATCCATGTCAAATGTGCAGTTATTTGGTTTTAAAGCCAATATGAAAAATGCAGTGAAAAAGAAGAAAAAGAAAATAAAAAGGGAATTTGAATGAAAGAAGGATCCACTGAAATCTGAGGCTTATTTTGGATATCATGCTACACTTTTTGGAATAAACGCAGAAGGAAAGTACAAGAAACAATTTTAAAAAGCCTCTCCAGAAAGAAGTCCATCTCATAAAATACATTTTAAATCTGGTATTTTAGTACGTATTTCTGTCAGGCCATCTTTTATGGGATGTTTGGTTTCCTGTGCTGAAACTTAGAGAAATTATTCTGTGGTTAGAAAACAGCATATTCTCATGACGGTTGACTGAAAAGAGTATTTTTTGACTTGCTATTTTTTAACAACAAATTTTACTTTAAAAAGAGGGTGAATTAATCAGATTTGAGATGAACTCTCCCTTGGATAACTGTGCTGGATATATTTGGTGTGTTTCTAAAAGAATATGGATAAATTTTTGAAAAGGATTTTATATATAAAAAAGAAAAGACAGAAAGAAAAAGAAATATTGGAGGGGGAAAAGGAGTTATAAAACAGAATAGGAGGAAGGCACATGGCCAAGTTACAGTGGAGAGTAAAGTCTAAAGAACACCAACAACAGAAGCATTTTTGAGGAAACCATTTGCCAGGAGCTGTTCCACAGTTAACTTAATAAAATAAAACAGTAACCAAGTATTCAACTTGTTGCGGCTTACAACATTATACTACTAGCACACATATAATACCAGATCCTCAAGAATAATAAAATGCTCCAAAGAAAAAATTTAAAGCCAAATTTTGAAAAAGGCTGCAAAGTAAAAACTAGTATATTTTAACTTACTTGAAGTGGATGAACGTAAATAAAAAATGAAGTACTATTCAATGATTTATATTTTCTGTCACTCATGTTAGAAAGTGAACAATTAGGCTAGGATCTAATAAACGGGAAAATAAATGGGAAACGGTCAGTAATCCTAAAAATGTACTAAAAAAGTAAATTTCAAAAAATTCCTAAAAATCCCTGCTTAAATGTTTAAAAAAAAAATTAAGTTTGACAGGCTAATTTCATGCTCTTAATACCGTGATTTAGATTTTGAAAATAAAATATACATACTATCATTTCTATTTTAAAAGGTGCTTTTTTAAAGCTTATTAAAAATATACTCTCTGCCTGTGCTCATGGGAAAACTGAAAGAATACTCAATATCCACACCAAAACAAAAAAATTTATAAATTTCCAAACTTCATTTTATAGGAATGCCATCTACTAAAGCGCAAGGTAAGTGACAGGAAGCTCAGACAGGAATCAGAAACGTGCACTGAGTGGCGGCCCATTCTCAGTCGAGAACTTGATCATTTCATGAGCACAATACATTCAAAAGCCCACCTTCACCTTCAATAACTTTAGTCACAAAAATAGGCCGTTTGTTACTTTCCTCCACCAATAACATAATCCTCGGTCTTACTGTTGTGGAGCAGATGTCATTATGGGTGGAGCTGACGCGTAGAGCAGCTGAAACATTTTGTACCACCCCCCGCACACTTTCAATGGGATAGAAGGGGCCCCAAAAAGGTAAGGGGAAGGCCCTTAACGATCAATTTCTACTATAAATAAGGAAGTTTTGATGTGGCCATGGTAGTAGTAAATATCACAATGAGGTTTCTTAAAATTCTCCATGATTTAAGTCCTACCCTGGAAAAGAGCTCGTCCCTTTCTCCCCTCCCCTACCGGCTCCTCCTCGGGACACTTGGCTGAGTCTTTCTTTCCCTCCTTCCCACGCTGAGGTGAGGCTGCACGCAAGCTGGGGACGCCTGTTTTTCTCTTCGCGCGGAGGCAACTCTGCGGGTAGGAACTCCGGGTGGCGGAAAGAGAGGGGGCGGCGACAGGGGGAGGCAAACAGGGCTCGCTAGAGTGGGGAAGGGAAGGGAAGGGCCGAGCGGGCGGTAGGGCCGAGGAGGCCGAGGTGACGAGGGAAATCTCCCGGCTCGGGGCTGAGACCGGGAGCTTCCGGCGGGCCACGCTCGCTCTCGGCCTAGTCGGACTCGCATTCCGGATCCCAACCGGGCGGGGCAGGGAGTTAGGAGAGAGGGTATTCCGCGGCACGCACTTGCCTGGGATCGGGTGACCAATAACTGGTAATAGTCTTTGCTCGGGGCCTGGCCTTGTCCTACAATTTCGAACAGAGTCACCGGCAGCCACGACGCCATCTTGGGACGCCACCGCCGTCGCTAGGACAACCAGGAAGGGGCGGGACTTAGTTGGGGTCATGGGCCAAAGCCCTAGTTTAAACCGATTTCCACTTTTGAGCTGGCAGGGGAGTTTGTAACTTATGGTGATCGTTTACTTTTCCAGGGGTCACAGAGAACCCTGAACCATGAAATTTCCACTCGAGGTTTCGGATGACCCGAAGGGGAATTAGTTCCTGCTACCACGGAGGGGAGGGGGTGACGCCGGCGGAGGGATACCAAGCAAAGCCCCACATCCCCCTTCCTGGTCCCTCGAAGGGATCGGGAGGAGATCGGAAGCCGCTGGGAAGCCGAGCCAGGCGGTAGGGGAGGGAGGGGCGATGTGATGGGCCGCGAGTAGGCAGCCGGGCCTGGCCCGCGGACGAGCCAGTCGTTTGGAAGGCAAAGTAGTTCCCCGAGAGCGCTGGAACGGGAGGGGAGGGAGGCGGCACGGGCGGAAGCGCACGCCGGGCGGGGTGCTGCGGCGCAGCTGATAATTGAAGGGACCCGAGGAGCCGCTGCTGCCGCCGCCACTGGGGGGGCGGGGGAAGCAAGTGGAAGTTACTGCCGCGCCACCGAGTCCGCGCCACCGAGTCCGCACCGGAGACTTTGGGGCCTAACTAGGTAATTGGGGCGCAGTTCCGAACGGTGGGGGCAGGCTTGGGGGAGGGGGCCGCGCTGAG
>PVIY010010667.1:0-28280 GCA_004026745.1 Myrmecophaga tridactyla | reverse complement strand
ACCGGGGACGGCCCGGAAATGGAAACTAGGGAGCAGCTCCAGTGACAACAGTTGTGGGAAGCGAGGGTCAGAGGAGGGAGAGGCCGGAGTGACTTTAGACCGCAGTAAGGGGTTTCCTGCCGAGGGGGACGTTTGAGGGCGGGTGGACCGGGAGCCTGGATGTGCGCAGGGCAGATTTTTATATTTTAAAATTTTTTATCCGTGGGAAGCTGAGGTTGAAGGGAGGATGACGACCGGAGGGCCATGCAGGGGGCATGAAAAAGACCGAGAAACTTGGCTGAGAGGAACTGACCATTCTTCTAAATGGATCCGAAGGGAAATTGGGGGTGGGTGGGATGGTTCAGGATGGGGTGAACCAATTGTCATCCCAGTTTCACTTGGCATTCAAGGCGAGTCAGTAGATTAATTTATTTATATATATTTTATGTAGTATATATATTGTAAGGTTTGCCCATTCAGTTTTCCCCTCTCCTTCCTGCTCCTCTAAAAGTAATGAGTGGGTTTCTAGTGCAGAAGTAAGTTAAAGGGGAGTTCATATAAGGAGGGTGTAAAATCCCAAATCCTGTCTTCCGTGTCACTTCCTTCCTTGGAATAACAGAAATCCTTAATTTGCTAGCGGGGGGAAAAGTAAAAAGCAAAAACTTAAAAACATGTATATATGGGGGGGGGTAGCCCATATATTTAATGATGGTGGATGGGAGGGAATTAGTTACTCTTGTGAGATAGGAGAGAACGAAGAGGCTGCTTCCAAACCTTTTAAGACAAATTTTTGGTAGTTGGTTTATTTTTGATAATGCTGTTTGACTTTGCCTGGGGGAGGTTTAGCTTATGCACCGTGCACAGAGGTGGGTATAGTTTTAATTGCTTCCTTAGTTAATTGGGGGAGGCAATGTGTCTTGATTGTAAAGGAGAGTGTATGTGTGGGGGGTGGGATGGTACGGTTGATAGCGCAGTGAATCTACTGAGGAGACCTCTAACATCTCCCCTGCTGTCTCCTTTCCTCCTAGGCTTTCTCTGGTCTTTCCTGGGCTGTCAGATCACCCGATTCCAGCTTTTACTTTGTAGGCTCTTTAGTTATGTGCTTAACTTTCTCTTCCTCTCAAGAGTCTCTTTAGATACTTTTGGCGTTTTATTTTTTAGAGACCTCAAAAGTTGAGGCTCAGAATCTCCTCTCCAAAAAAACAAAAACAAAAAATTATGGGGTAGAAAGTTGAAAGAGCTATTGAGTTAGGGTAAAAAACCGGCACTTGGAACAAAGGTTCTTGTGTTGGAGAGAAAGGCAAGAGGCCTATATAAGGCCTGTGTGTGTCACATTTGCACGGGAAGGGGTGGGGGTGGGGGGCTGTTAGGGTTGACTAGTGGAATTATCGGAAGTTAAGAGACAATAAATTGTGGACATTTTTTTTGAGGCTTTTATATTTACAGCATGCAAAGAGATCAATATTAAATGTAAGTTTTAGAATAACCATGTTTTTAAAATTCTTTCTCAGAAAACCCCCTTCTCCGTGTTCAGCCCCAGAAAGATCACACTCTAGCAGCTTTTATGTCATTTTGGAATATTGTTTAGGGACTTTTTAAATGTTATATTTTTAAGTTAAAGACAGCACATTAACATGGTTGGGGTTGTGGGCATTGTAAGTTTCTGCCTCCTTTCTCTCAGTGTGCCAGTATCCATAAGAATTGAAGAACCGTAATTAAGAATGTCATTGTTTGCATTCTCTCCCCGGTTTCTCAGGCATTCTCTCCCCAGTTTCTCAAGAGTTTAAGTGGTTTTAAGTCTCCTCAGATGAAATTTACTGTTTAGTGTTTGTCCATGAACAGGCTTTTAGTTTTAGTTTTTCACTTTCTACAAGTTTGAGAATACTTTTTGGCATTTAGAGTTCCAGAGGTGCTATATTTAAAAAAAAAAGAATGGATAGTAGGCCGGAGTGAAAAATCAGTGCTTTTACCTAGCAAAGTAAATTTGGAGCAGTGTTTACTTTTCCACCCCTACACTTAAGATGACTATATTTATGTTTTCTAAATAAGGTGTAATGATTCTGTTTTAAGGATATCATCTTAGCAAAGGAGATAAATCACTGGACTGGAAATTTGGAAACTGCAGGTAGCTGTGTGACCTTGAGCTAGTCACTTAGCCTGAGCTAGTCGCCCTTTATTTTATCTGTTTAATGGGGTAGATGATCCCATTTTCACCTTACTGGTTTATTGTAAGACCCAACAGAGATTGGCTATGAAAAACTACAAAGTGCTAAATTAATGTGTTATCATTAGTTTTAGAGAATTCCATTCGATATTTTAAGATCATTAAAAAAAAAGCTTGTGGTGGGAGGGGCATCAAAAAGTAAGGTAGGTTGAAATTTCTTGACATTTTAATTTATGAATAATGTTTTTCCTATTCTGGTTTCTGGCTCTTAAGAAATTGACTTTGTAATGTCAGTAGAGATTAAAATGAAAGAAAAGCACTTCTGAATCTTGATCTCTTTGTTTTCATTGCAGGAACTAAGGAGCTATTTTTCTTTAAGTGCTACATTCCACATCAACCCTTTCTCATAAGGGAGCTGTGGAAGGGGATCTTTTTGAGTAAATGGGATACAAGTTGTCCCTTCTTTTTCCCTGTGTGCTGAGCTAGTGTGATGGTCATAAATTGAAAGAGCAATCTACTTGTTGCTTTCCATCTTCACTCAAGTTGCTCCTGACTACTGCCAGCCTGAAGTGTACTTTTCCCTCATTTAAATAATCTTAGATTCACTTCAGCTCACCTCCTCAAATCAGTTCTTCAGATCGAACTTCTACTTCATGATCTTTTCCTTTCATCTCTTTGTTATCTACACATGCTTTATTTTTGGATTATATTGCTGAATTTGTTATTTTTGTTTCCCTAACTGGATTATAGGTTTCCTGTGGGGTAGGGATTATCTCAGGAATATACCTGAAAGTGCACTCCTAAATCTGATTGAAAAATAATACCCATTTTCTTTCTCACTCCAGCCTGGTCTTGTTGAATATGCAACCAGTTTTCCTGTTTGGAAGGTTTTCTGGCCCTAACAGCTTGTCCAGGATGCTTCTTGTGGTTTGGTTCAGTGGTCATGTGCCTCTTCGCATCTCCCCTGACTAGTATGCCATCATAGTGCCTGGATGGATATAAATTGTCAACTACCAAGTTTTGGTTTAAGCTAGTGAATTATTCTGTGCCTCTTTTCTCATAGCCAAGCTGCAGTTATAGGGCAGAGCCTGAAGGGAGCCTGGGCTAGATAGAGTGTAAGAGTGACTATATAAGAATATGACTGATATTACCCAGTAAATAGTATTTGTAGATTGTGGTGTCATCATTGTACTTGTAGTTCTTAAGTGTACTGGTAGCTTTCCATTTGTGCATTTTCTTTTACTGTCTGTTAAAGTTACAACAGCTATGTTACAAACATCTTGACTGCATAAAGTAACAGTTTTTTACTTATCTTCTACCTGGTTTGCTAGGTTGCTCTGTACTTACAGGATGCTTGCTGTTATTTACAGTAAATAGATAAGTATGTGATACTGGGCCTGTCCCCTTGATTTTTATTTTAGTAAAATTGATTTGGCCAATGTTCTGAATTTTTAGAAGTGCAGTTCTTTAACTGAAACTAAGAACATAAGTTATTGATAGTTTTAGGTAATTTGCAAAAAAGGTCATTTTCTAAAATGAAATATATCTGTTTTAATAGTTTTCTTCTGAGGACTTGTGGATTTTTGATTGTGATTCTTGTAGTTATAGTAAACCGAATTTGCCAGAAGTAAAAGGAACTTGTCCATTGTTCAGACTTCCCTGCTTTTTGCTTTGAGTGTGTAGAAGCTGTTGGTAATAGTTTTGTGATTGTGTTTGATTTAAGAAGTCATTCTTAAATCAGAATAAAATGTCTGCCTGCCACTCTGCTCTTTCATTTGTGAGTATAGTAGCTTGGCTCTCTTCAAGTGTGAATCTGATATGAAGATGAAAAACTTAGGCTTCTGCCCTGGCTAATGTCCTTTCTTTGTGACCTTGGGCAAATAATTAGCCTTTTTGAAAAAGCTTAAGTGCCTAATCTGAAAAGTATGGGTATGACATCCTAATTTACCCAGTTAATTGTCTTGTTTGCTGGGCACTATAAAGGTGAATTGAAATGTGGGGCCTTTCTTCCACTGGATCACTATGGCATTGACAGTTGCCTCATTTTACTAACTAATACTGTTCTACCAAGAACATACCGCTATTATATACAGTGGTATCCTACTTGAAAATATTTTGAGAATACTGTGGTATTCTGTAGCGGCTTATGAATTCCATCAAGTCGGTATTCCTTTTTTTTTTTTTAATCTCTAGCATCTAGCATTGCCTGGCACAGAATAGGGATTCTTTAACTGTTTGTTGAAGGAATAAGTCTTGTGAGAATAAATTAAGATACGGTAAATGAAAGTATTTTGTAATGGTTTTGAGTGCTATTAATTTTATTTGTTTTGATCCATATTTTTGATCATTGCCAATGCTGAAAGGGTTTTGGGAGTTTTCTTTTTAATCAGCTGATACATATTTACAGACTGAAACTAACTTTAAGTCATACATGTTAAAAAACATTAGGGTAAGTCATTTCATAGTATTGTCTATTGTTTTCGTATAGTAGTTGATCATTTAAAGGCTACAGGAGGACCTAAATATGTTTTGATACAGTTCTAAATGACTTACTCCTAATTTATAGTAGTATACATCATTTTAGTTTACTCCTTTTAGAAAGGATGATCTTATTTCTACAAATATGGTATTCTTACCCATACACAAATTTTGAAGGCTATTTATAAGGTGATGTGATTTATCAACAAACTTTCAAGACTAAAGTTACAGCGTTTCAGTCTATATTTTAATCAGTGTGTTGGCTGTCATAATCAGTGAGTTCTACCCTCACTTAAAAATTCCTACTCATTCCACCTGAATACAGCATTCTGAATAAATAAATGTATCTTGTGCTGTCTTATGGTCAAATTAACTCAATTTGAAGTCCTCCTACTGGTACATTTCTGGAAACCCAAAGTGAGTTTTTACACTTAGCTAATCTGAAATTCACTATTGAGTTGTAATTTAAGCTGCTTTGTGTCCTTAGAGAGCAGGTTCATAGAGATCGTATGGAGGAGCTCCCTAATTTTTTTTTCTTGGAAACCAATACTTCTGGTTATTGCTATGATAGCAAAGATATGAAAATGGAATAACTCATGCTGTGACCCCAGTGTTTTGCAATTCTCTTTTTTCACCCTTGTCTGCAGTCAGATTGAACTACTTGTTCCTCTCTGAACACATATAGGAATTTTCCAGCATTCTTGCCTGGCTTTTATGACTTTGTCTACCTGGATTGGTAAACCTTCCCCATCTTGTAGCTCTTGTGCCTACACATATATATGTAACTTTTCTTTCAGTAGCTTCTCTAGGATTTTTTGCTCTTTACTCTCTTCTCTCCATTCCCCTTCTGTGATATTTAATTTGTTTCAGTCTTGGCTTTCACATTGTGTTATATAATTATTTACATCTAAACTACTTAACTTAGGTCTTTGACTTCTAGAGGGTGGAGGTTTCATTCTTTTACCTCCACAGTCCTGTCACAAGGCTCCTGGCAGCATGCATTGTATGTGGTAGGTGTCAGAGGTTGAGTACATTTTGGAGATATGTGCATCTTTAAAAGAGCCTCGTGCCATTATTTGAGAAACCATATTGTAAAATAATATTAGCATAATTTGCCGTAATTTACTGTCGACTGGCTTGTTTTCATTTTTCAAGTTTTGGTATCCAAGTGTAGAATCCTAAAATGTAAACTTTGCAAATATTTAAGGAATTTTTAAAACATTAGAAATATATCGATAACTTGGTTACCTTAAGTTTAGCATTTGGAGATTGTATTTATTAGGAGATGAGGGTTTCTTTTTCAATACATATTGTCAGGTGCTTACTGTATATCAGTATGTTGTGCTGGGAGGAATACGAAAGGGTCTTTAGATAGTCCTAGTCCTCAGAATTCAGGTATAGTTCATGTAGTTGTTAGATACAGAACCCATCTTGTGTAACTGACTTGATAGTTCATATATAGGAGTATAGTATGAAGTATTCTGTAAATTTTGTAAATATAGATCTCCTGCATCTAGGGCATGATTTACTAAATAGTTAGTAATCCTTCATTATACAATTATTTCATCAGGAACTAATGTGTATGTTTGTGGTTCCATACATGAGCTACTGTTGGAGACTGCTGAGGAGAAGAAATTGAGGTTTATAAAATAAGATCCCTTCTCTTCAGATGTACTTTATTATAGATGAGTTTAAATTTATGATAATAAAAATAAGATACAACATCTTGCATGTTTGTTATTAAGTACGAAATTGAATTTTGTTCAGTGAGTACTCAAGTTCAGGGAGAGATTCAGTCCTGGATTGAGTTTCTGGGGAAGACTTTACGGGGAAAAGACTTGAACTGGCCCCGAATGCTTGAGATAGGTTTGGAAAATGGAGAGCTTGAAGGGTAGAATTGGGTGAGGGTCTAAATGTAAACAGGCCCTCTGCAGCAAAGGGGGGGGTGTGTGTATGTATGTGTGTATCCTTTGCGTTGGCAAATACACCATGAAATTATTGAAGTTCTTAAATGGGTAGATTAAGAAAGTAGATTTAATTAATGTTGATCCCTGAATAGGCAGGCAGTGGCTACATGAAACGAGTGTATGAAAGCATTTAATTTGCAAATAAACTGGAGAGGAAAATAAAAGTGCCTTTGGAGCTTTATCTTTATGAAATTGTTTCCTTTCTAGGACTGTATATCAGTATTTTTTTATTGTAAGTTTTGGGGACATAGAAGCAATGGAGTTAAAACATTTCTTATGTTCTTATCTTACTGGTGTAAAGTGTTTTGTTAAATATGAAGGAACTGTTTAATTGTCTGCATGGCTCCCACTGGTCCTCTTTTTTGTCACACAGTTCTTCCTTTAGTGGAAGCTGGCAGTCATATTGTCTCAGCACGTTTAACCGTTTATTCAGTGTTTCTTTTTTTTTTAAATGCAAAATACTGCTTAAGACTTATACTTGGTCTAAGAAATGATGAATATGCAACTATGTGATAATATTAAGAATTACTGATTGTATATGTAGAATGGAATGATATATTAATGTTCTTTTGTTAAGTTTTTTAATTAATAAAAAAGTTAAAAAAAAAGAGTCTAAGTTGGAAAAAAAAAAAAAAGACTTATACTTGGTTTTGTGAGTTAGTAATTTGCCAATCATATTTATAGAAGAAGCTTGTTTGGCATCTAATGCAGTGAAGAAATGATATTTAAAACAAAAGCAAATTGTGGTTTAAATATTTACATACTTTTGAAAAGTACAAATTATTTATGTGGTTTAATCAAATTAAATTTTTGTTTGTTTGTTTGCTGTATAGTGGCGGTCACATTTCATTCTTTTTCCATATGGCTATCCCATTACTGCAGTACCTTTGTTGGTTTTTTTTTTTTATGGAGAAGGGGGAGTGCATGGGCTGGGAATCGAACCCAGATCTCCCGCATGACAGGTGAGAATTCTACCACTGAACTACCCTTGCACCCCCTAAAGTAAATATTTTAATAATATATTTGCCTAGTACTCTGGTTGATGTTATTATTAGAAAGGGGACTATTATCCTTCTTTTATAAAGCATACAACAGGATTTAAAAATGGAAAATGAGGTTAAATGGTGGTTGAAGAGAGAAGAAAATAAAGATAAAAGGAAGACTTTTATTTAAGGGTCTGGTAGTCATAATATTTAGCTTTCTTCAGTTTTTATTTCTAGCATATTCTTGTAGATTTTCTTGATTGCAGTTTGAATGAATTTGGTGTTTTTCTTTGTACGGTATTTGAAAAGATGTTAACTTTAAGTACAGGTTGATGACTCACACTAATACCTGTTTGGAGTAAGAAAAGACAGGCTGTACAGACCAAAGCTTGGGGGTGATTTGTGGACTTCAGAATAAAAACATCTGTGAGTTCTTTATATTTTACTGCCATAACAGGCAAGGATGCCTATTTTTCTGCAAGGCAATCAGCCATACAACTTCATGTTATTTTCCATCTCTTCTCCCTACCTAGGAAAAGCACCTTAGTTTCAAGAGAAAATCTGTCCCCCGCCGCCCCCCATCCAGTATCCAAATGCATTTGTGTCCTTTCTCCAGTAGATGGCAACAGTTAGACTGTTTTTTGATTTTGAGAAGATTCAGTGTTTCTTTGTGATTAAATTTGTTTGCTAATTATTTCTTAACTTTAGTGTTGATTTTCACATTTTGGCCTCAGTGTTTTTCTCAGAAAACTTGACTGTTAACTGCAGAGTTCATCTCTCCTTTTTTCTACTCTACTCTTCCTCCTGATTTTTAAAAGTTTTGCCCTTCCAGTTTCTGCTGTGAGGTAACAGTTTGGGAATTTCAGCCTTTGGTGTCGCACTGGTAAGATAATCTGCTTCTACTTCTTCTAACCATCTAGTATTACTTTTCAGCTGCTTGTGTTTTAGGCTATGCCATTTTTTTTTTTCCAGGTATATTCTCATTACATAAACTAAGTACTACTGAAAGGCTGAAAGGAATTATTGAACAGAATAGAACATCATTTAATGTCTTTGTTGTAGCACCTGTTTTAATTGATACTCTTTTTTTGACTAAGCTCAGGAATCATAAACTTATATTTCCTAGAATAGCAGAATTCGTTCTTCTGTGGGATGGGCCTTCTACTACTTACCTTGTGTGTTTACTTATATTCAGCCATGTGTATTCATGCTTTGTTTCTTTTTGTTATTGAAAAAGAAAATGAGGATGTTTCATCATTTCACAGCATAGTGTTTTATGGTACACAATTTCTGGGAGTTTACTGTATTTAGAGAAACTTAGAAATTTTTCAGGATGCCTGCTAAGATTATTTTAATTTTTAACGTTATGGAAAATGGTTTGGGGAATTGCCATCTTTCTTGAGAGTTTCAAAGTTAGGAATCCTTAAAAAAGGTGTTAAGGATTGTAAAGTTAAGTACTTAGTAAAATAACAGTTCTAAACATTTCTGGAATTATTTTTCTTTTAAGAAATAGCATTAGAATCCTCACAGAGGGAAGAAATTATCTTGGTTTAAGCAGGTGTGTTAGTTGGATTGCATTTTACAATTATTTCAAACCTAGAAAATTAATCATTAAGACCTCTCTGCTCATAGTGAAGTTATTCTAGCAGTGGATATAGAATGAATGTATATGAATAATAAGCAAAGTATATGTATTACTACAAATGTGTTTTAAACACTTATTTTAGGCCCTGAGCTAAGATTTGGGGGTTATAAAAATACATAAGATGTGGTCCTTGGCCTTGAGCTTATAGTTTTATGAGGATGGTGGTAAACTGGGGATAAAATTAACAGTAAAACCCCTTAAACTGCATTCTGAGTCATTACTCAGGTGCCTTATGAGGTAGACTACCTGTTTGGAATAGAAAATATGCTGAAAATATTACCAAGTTATTTCTCGGAATAGTTGTATTATCTGTCTCCATCTATAGTTGCCCACCTTGAATTCCAAACTTAATTCCTTACTACCTTTGTGATGTGACTTTCACTGTAAATAAATATAATATAGTCTAATGGTGTAGGTCATTCCAGGGATATGTGAGATTAATAGGATAAAATTAAAGAAAGGCTTCATGAATAATAATAGAGAAACTGCAACTAACTGTCATTGAGGTCCCTTTGGCTTGGTCCTTGGCACATAGAACTTTACAAAGGTTAACAGACTCTTTTTTTTTTGCCTTGATGGGTTTTTTTTTATTAATTAATGTTTTGTTTGTTAATTTTTTAAAGATATCATTCCATTCTACATATACAATCAGTAGTTCTTAATATCATCACATAGTTGCATATTCATCATTTCTTAGAACATTTGCATCGATTTTAACAGACTCTTGAAGGGGATGGGATGGGTAAACAGAGGGAAGAGTTGGACATCATAGACAAATGCAATGAGGGTGGCTGAGGGGTCTGTGTGGAAAAGGGTGACAGAAATTTTTCAGTGGCAGAGGAGAGTTAATTGTACACATTGAAAATATATTCTGCATTCTAAATTTATTTTAATGAGTTCTTTGGCCCATATCTTTGCATAAGGAAGATGTGTCATATTTTTCCTGTACTTTGGGTATTCCCTTGGGTATTCATAACCCAATTGGAGTAACATGAGTTAGTGGAAAATAAGATGAGCGTATGACCTGATTCATATGTGTGCATACATTTTCAGGACCTGATTCATAGGTGTGCATACATTTTCATGAACTTTCTCTTTAAAATTGGCATTTTTATCACTATACTAAATTTATAGTCAGTTTTCATGGTAAATTGCACTTTTTCATGGTTGTACATATTTACATATTTTGAAGGCAGTGTCATATAGAAGGAATAAGAACTTTGAGGCTAGTCATACCTGTGTTTAAATAAGATCCTCCATTTTCTACGTATATGATCTCCGGCAAGCACTTCAACTTTCTGAGCCTTAGTTTATTTGTGTATAAAATGGCTTGTTATTTTTGTAGATACTTGACAAAGGTAGCTGCTGCTGTTTTTATATATAGAAATAATGATAAAGAAAAAATGTATATTGATTTGAACAGTTTAGTGAAGGGTTTACACATTATCATCCTCCAGAATAGGCATTGGCAAACACTTTTTGTAAAGAGCCAGATAGTAAGTATGTTTGGCTTTGCTAGCTGCACCAGCTTTGTCCTAACTACTCAGTTCTGCTATTGTAGGGCAAAAACAGCCGTTGACTGTGTTCCATTAAAGCGTTTTTTTAAAAAACGTCCTGTTCCATGGTATTACTTGGTGAATTAACTTTTTCAGAGAAATTTGAAATGTCATCTACATGTTCTGAAGATAATGTCTTTTAGGTAATAAAGGAGTCTACTGTAGTGATTTAAGACCAAAGATGGAGATTCAAGCTTGGCTCCAATGCTACTAACTGTATGACCTTGGTTAGGTTACATTTGTTTGGCTTCAGTTTCCCTCTTGGTAAATGAGAATAATACTCATTTGTTAAACCCTACCTTCTGTATATAACTCCACCATCACCTTTGATCTTTCTCCCTCTCTTTAGCGGTATATGCGCTAGCCCATTCTAACTTTTTCATGTTGGAAGGGGCTTTCGATAATATGGGATGGAGGATGGAACTAGTTAATGTTCTGGAAAGGCTGGCCCCTCTTTCAGAATTATCTGGTCCAGGAATTCATCTGGATGTTGTAGGTTTCTGGAAAGTTACCCTAGTGCATGGAATCTTTGTAGAATATAATATATTGCCCTAGGTGTTCTTTAGGATTGAGTGGAATGGTTTTGGTTGGGGTTTGGCAACTGACCCTTGCATAAGAGTGACCTCCAGAGTAGCCTCTCAACTGTATGTGAACTCGCTCAGCCACTGATACCTTATTTCTTCCACTTCTTTACCCCCTTTTGTTCAGCATGGCATTGTTGATTCCATGGTGTAAAGGCCAGACCCTGGAAGTCATCTCCCACTCCGCCAGGGAAACTTAGACTCTGGATGTCATGTCCTATGTAGTGAGGAGGGCAATGACTTCACTTGCAGAGTTGGTCTTAGAGGGAGTGAGGCCACATCTGAGCAACAAAAGAGGTCCTCTAGAAGTAACTCTTAGGCATACCTATAGGTAAGCTAAGCTTCTCCGCTTTCAACATAAGCTTCGCAAGAGTGAGCCTCAAGATCAAGGGCTTGGTTTATTGATTTGGATGTCCCTAATGTTTGACACAGTATCAGGGTTTCCTGATGGTAAAGTTTAATAGTTCCATAGTTTTTCTCCCATCCCTCAAGGGATTTTGCCAATACTTTTTGATTATCTATTTAAATATATTCTAGGATGTATCCAGGCATTACATTAAGTTATACACGATTAAAGGACCTTGTTCTTATTCTGGGGTCCCAGTGTTTCAGTTGTTCGAATGAGCTGTACAGATAGGTTTAGTTAGATTATGTGCTACAGAAAATTTAGATTCCAGACTTGTTTACTTTTCAGTGTGTTCTGGATGTACTGTAATGTTGTTTTACTGACTCTTGGCAACTTTAATGAACATGGATTTATTATACTGAGCTTAAATGCCCACATTGGCGGTTAGATGCTCCTAAATGGCCTGCTTCTTAATGGTTTTATTAGTTTTGAATAGTGAGTAGTGAGTGCAACCCCTCCCCCCTTATAGTTGATGGGCTTGAATATGTTTAGGGTATTATGTGTCTTGTCCTCCATTCCCCCAGTTTATAAAATGGGTTGAGCTGCACAATTGAACTTGCTAGAATTGTGAATTAAGTAGTTAAGTTCAGAGTGAAGGCTTGAATAGGTAAGTCAGAGTGTGATAGTTCTGGTAGCACAAAGGTATTTTTAAAAATGAGTTAGTTCTCATTTTCTCGTTGGTTGAAAGGATTAGTAAGACTTTATTTTTAAAAAGATGCTTTTAAATCCTCTTGTTTCTGAAAATTATTTTTTACCAGGTTTCAGAGAAGAGAGTAAATAAAGTAAGGCTGTGTTTATTCTAAAGCAAATCATAGGGCCTGTAGGATGTCAAGCATATATTATTGTGTAGTAATAACTCCTCAGTCCCTCTTCCCTCTTCCTCTGGAACCCACTATTCTGCTTTCTGTCTGTAGGAATTTCCATTTCCTGGAATATTTTATAAGGGGAAGCTTATAATACTTGTTCTTTTGTGTCTCGTTTATTTTACACAACATGATGTTTTCAATATTTATCCATCTTGTAGCATGTACTGCCACTTCTTTTCTTTTTATGGCTGAATACTGTTCCATTGTATGACCATATCACATTTTGTTTTTCCATTCATCTGTTCATGGACACTTTGGTTGATTCCACCTTTTAGCTATTATGAGTAATGCTGTGCTGAACATTGGTGTACAGGTATCTATTGAGTCCTTGCTTTGAATTATTTTGAGTATATACCTAGGAGTAGTTGCTGGGTCATATGTTAAGTCCGTTTAACTTTCTGATGACTTGCCAAACTGTTTGCCACAGTTGCTGCACCATTTTATATTCCCACCTGTAGTGTTCAAGGATTCCTATTTCTCCATATCCCTGCCAACACTTACTTTCAATTTTTTAGTAATAGCCATATTAGTGGGTATGAAGTGGTATCTCACAGTACTTTAAAAAAATTTTTTTTTATTAATTTTAAAGTTTTTTAAAAAATATGACATTCAGAAAAAGAAATAAAAAGATAATGGAAAAAAATACATATGTACCATACCCCTTACCCCTCCTTTTCATTGGTCACTAGCATTTCAATCTAAGTTTATTTTAACATTTGTTCCCCCTATTATTTATTTTTACTCCATATGTTTTACGCGTCTGTTGATAAGGTGGATAAAAGGAGCATCAGACACAAGGTTTTTCACATTCACACAGTCACATTATGAAAGTTGTATCATTATACAATCATCTTCAATAAACATGGCTACTGAAACACAGCTCTGCGTTTTCAGGCAGTTCCCTCCAGCCTCTCCATTACATCCTGACTAACAAGGTGATATCTATTTACAGCGTAAGAATAACCTCCAGGATAACATCTCGACTCTGTTTGGAATCTCTCAGCCATTGACACTTTGTCTCATTTCACTCTTCCCCCTTTTGGTCGAGAAGGTTTTCTCTCGTACACTGAGTTTGTACAGTATGGTTAGTACATATGAGTAAAACATGATTAATATTTGTCTTTTTGTTTCTGCCATTTCACTCAACATATAGTCCTCAAGGTTCAGTCACCTAGTTGTATGCCTTACAACTTCATTCCTTCTTGCCACCCTCAGGAGTCTGTGCTTATGCAGCACAGTTCACCCTTCCTTCCCTCAGTCTTTGTACCCTTAGGCCACCTCCGTCCATTGTGAATCATGAACACTGCCACAGTAAATACCAGTGTGCAAATGTCCATTCATGTCTCCACTCTCAGTTTCTCCAGGTTTATACTGAGCAACGAGGTTGCAGGATCATTGGAAACCCCAACCCAAGTGTCCTGTGAAACCACCATGCTGCTTTCCGGAGGGACTGCACCTCTCAGCTTCTCTACTAACAATGAATTGGTACATCTCTTTCTCCACATTTTTTCTAGCACTTGTTTTCTCTGTTCATTTTTAAACAGTTTTATTCACACATTATACAGTCTAGCCTAAGTAAATAGACATGCATTTGGCACCATAATCTATATAAAGATACTTCCTTTTCCTCCACAAAGAATCCATACCAATACCCCATGCCCTGCACAGGTTGATACTTAGTTTTGGCATAATGCCTTTGTTACATTCACTGGAAGCCTATTAAGGTGTTACTGTTGACTGTAGCGCCTGGCTTGCATTGATTGTACTTTTTCCTGTATACATTTTCAGCACCTTGCAATGTTGACATTCATTTGTTCTCCCTCATGTGTTCTTTTTTTTTTTAATTTAGTTTTTTTTTCCTCATGCATTTTTATATTTCTACATTCAGTCACCATCATTGTCCACTCTAGGCATTCTCTCAGTCTTTCTCATCTATCTTTCCTTCTGGTTTCATATGTTCTCCCAACCCTTCTGCCTTAACCATTCTCACATTTAATGTCATTCAGTGTACGTACATTATTTTGCTATAATCATGTATACTGTACTATTTCTGAATTTTTACAATCAGTCCTGTTGCAGAATCTGTATTCCTTCAGGACCAAATGTCTGGTCTCCACCCTGTTTCTAGCTCAACAACCTGTGTTCTTAACTTTAATTCTCAGAGTTCATGCATTAATGTTAGTTCATATTAGTGAGACCATACAATATTTGTCCGTTTGTTTCTGGCTAATATCACTCAGTGTAATGTCCTCCAGGTTCATCCATGTTGATACATGCTTCATGACTTTATTCTGTCTTGCAGCTGTATAATGTTCCATTATATATATATACCAAAGCTTATTTGATTATTTTTGGTTGATATTGTAAATGGAATTTTTTTCTTGATTTCCTCCTCGGATTGCTCATCATTAGTGTATAGAAAGAAACACTACCAAGTTTGAGGTGTTGTTGATCTTGTACCCTGCCACTTTGCTGTACTCACTTATTAGCTTTAGTAACTTTGCTGTAAATTTTTCAGGATTTTCGACATTACTATAGTATCATGTCTTTTGCAGGCAGTGAGGGTTTTACTTCTTTGTTTCCAATTTGGATGCCTTTTATTTCTTTTTCTTGTCTCATTGCTCTGGCTAGAGCTTCCTGCACAATGTTGAATAACGGTGATAGTGGGCATCCTTGTCTTGTTCCTGATATTAGAGGGAAAGCTTTCAGTCTTTCCCCATTGAGGATGATGTTAAAGTGTGGGTTTTCTCATTTATTTTCTTTATCATGTTGAGGAAGTTCCCTTCTATTTCTATCCTTTCAATTGTTTTCATCAAGAAAGGATGTTGAGTTTCGTCAGATGACTTTTCTCCATTAATTGAGAAAAACAACAAAATGATGATGTTGTTTTTCTGCTTTGACTTATTGATATGGTGTATTAGGGTAATTAATTTTCTTGTTTCAACCAGCCTTGTATACCTGGAATAAATCCCACTTGGTCATGATATATGATTCTTTTAATGTGCTGCTGGATTCGATTTGTAAGTATTTTGTTGAGGATTTTTGCATCTATATTCATTAAAGAGATTGGTTTGTAATTTTCTTTTCTTATGGTATCTTTCATCTGGCTTTGGGATTAGGGTGATGTTGGCTTCATAGAATGAGATAGGTAGCTTTCCCTCCTCAGTTATTTTGAAACGGTTGAGCAGGATTGGTACTGAGTCTTTTTTGAATGCTTAGTAGAATTCACATGTGAAGCCATCAGGTCCTGGACTTTTCTTTTCCGGGGAGCTTTTTGATGACTGATTCAATCTCTTGTGATTGGTTTCTTGAAGTCCTCTGTTTCTTAAGTCAGTGTTGGTTGTTCATGCCTTTTTACTAAGTTGTCCATTTCATCTATGTTGTCGAGTTTATTACTGTATAATTGCTCACAGTATCCTTTCATTACCTCCTTATTTTCTGTGGGGTCAGTGGTTATGTCCCCTCTTCCATTTCTGATATTATTTAATTATATCCTCTCTCTCTCTCTATTTCTCTCTCTCTCTTTTTTTTCCTGTCAGCCTAGCTAAGCGTCCATTGATTTTTTTGATTTTTTTTCAAAGAACCAGCTCTGGTTTTGTTGACTTTTCTCAATTGTTTTCATATTCTGAGTTTCATTTATTTCTGCTCTGATCATCGTAATTTCTTTCAGTTTGTTTGCTTTGGGGTTAGTTTGCTGTTCTTTCTCTAGTTCGTCTATGCGAACAAGTTAATTACTTGATTTTTGTTCTTTTTTAATATAGGCGATTAAGGCAATAAATTTCTCTCTCAGCACTGCCTTTGTTGCATACCATAATTTTTTTTTTTCTGGAATTGAACCCACACCTCCTGCATGGCAAGTGAGAATTCTATCACTGAACTATCCTTGCACCCCATCCCATACTTTTTTTTTTTTTTTTTTGCATTTTTGGACTCATAGTTTTGAATGACATGACAAAGCAGTGAGCTTATAAAGGAACATAAATTTAGTCCTTGCTTTTGAGAAGTTTCTTATTTAATTAGGGGGCTAAGATAAAGATCAAAAGAAAAATCACAATTAGAAAGATAAGAACATAACAGATACTACATTTTTTTGGTACCAAATAAAACATTTTATTTAAATTTTCTAACTAATATTTAAAAAAATAAAACAACAAACAAAAACATTCTAAACATATGATCATTCCATTCTACATATATAGTCAGTAATTCACAACATCATCACATAGTTGCATGTTCATCATCTTGATTGTTTCTTAGAACGTTTGCATCAATTCAGAAAAAGAAATAAGACAACAGAAGAAATTCATACATACCATACCTCTCACCCCACCCTTTCATTGATCACTGGCATTTGAATCTACTAAATTTATTTTGACATTTGTTCCCCCACTATTTATTTATTTTCAATCCACCTTTTACTCAGCTGTTGATAAGGAAGATAAAAGAAGCATCAGACACAAGGTTTTCACAATCACACAGTCACATTGTGAAAGCTATGTCATTATAGAATCATCTTCAAGAAACATGGCTACTGGAACACAGCTCTACATTTTCAGGCATTCCCTCCAGCCTCTCCATTACATCTTGGCTAACAAGGTGATACCTATTTAATATATAAGAATAACCTCCAGGATAACCTCTTGATTCTGTTTGGAATCTCTCAGCAATTGACACTTTATTTTGTCTCATTTCACTCTTCTCCCTTTTGGTCGAGAAGGTTTTCTCAATCCCTTGATGCTGAGTCTCAGCTCATTCTAGGATTTCTGTCCTACATTGCCAGGAAGGTCCATACCCCTGGGACTCATTTCCCACATAGGCAGGGGGGGAGGGTGGTGAGTTTGCTTGTTGTGTTGGCTAGGGAGAGAGGCCACATTTGCGCAATGAAAGAGTTTCTCTTGGGGGTGACTCTTAGGCCTAATTTTACGTAGGCTTGACCTGTCCTTTGTGGGGTTAAGTTTCATATGAGCAAACCCCAAGATTGGGGGTTCAGCCTATTGCTTTGGTTGTCTCCACTGCTTGTGAGAATATCAAGAATTCTCCACTTGGGGAAGTTGAATTCTCCCCCTTTCTCACCATTCTCCCAAGGGGACTTTGCAAATACTTTTTTATTCACTGTTCACATCACTCTGGGATTTATTGGGGCATCACTCTGGACAAACATACAAAATCTTTTGCCCTGCGCAAGGTTCCATGTACTTATGGTATTCAGTTAAGCTGTCCATAGACGTTATATTAGGAAATGCACTAGTCAAAATGTAAATTTTGTACCAAATAAGCATTTTCTGCTTTAGTCTCACACATAAGTTAAAATTTTAAAATATCAATTGCCATCTATTTTCAACACCCTGCAGTAATGACATTCCTTTTTTCTTCCTCATGCAAAGACATTTTTAAATTTGTACATTTAGTCACTATCATTATACACCCTAGGCATTCTAGATTATATCATCTCAGTCTTTATTGTCTATCTTTGCTTCTGATTTTATTTGTGCCCCCAGGCCTCCTCCCTCTATCATTCTCACATTCAGCTTCATTCAGTGTTCTAACATTATTGTATTACGTTAGGTAGTATTGTGGTATCCATTTCTGAGTTTTTACAATCAGTCCTGTTGCACAATCTGTATCCCTTCAGCTCCAATTACCCAGTATCTACCCTGTTTCTGTCTCCAATGATCTCTGTTACCAACTGAAGTTTTCCAAGTTCATTCACTAATGTCAGTTCATAACAGTGAGACCATACAGTATTTGTCCTTTTATTTCTGGCTAATCTCACTGAGCATCCATGTTGTTACATACTTCATAACTTTATTCTGTCTTACAGCTGCATAACATTCTGTCATATGTATATACCACAGCTTGTTTAGCCGCTCGTCTGTTGATTGACATTTTGACTGTTTCCATCTCTTGGCAATTGTAAATAATGCTGCTGTAAACATTGGTGTGCAAATGTTCATTTGTGTTCTTGCCCTCATGTCCTCTGAGTAGATACCTAGCAGTGGTATTGCCGGGTCATATGCACTTCTATACTTAGCTTTCTGAGCAACCGCCAAACTGCCTTCCACGGCAGTTGTACCATTTGACATTCCCACCAACAATGGATAAGTGTGCCTCTTTCTCCACATCCTTTCTAGCACTTGTCATTATCTTTTTTATTGATAATGGCCATTCTGGTGGGTGTGAGATGATATCTCATTGTGGTTTTGATTTGCATGTCCCTTTTAGCCAGGGAAGTTGAGCATCTTTTTATGTGCCTTTTGGCCATTTGTATGTTCATGTTTTTTGACCATTTTGTAGTTGGGTTGTCTGTCTTTTTGTTGTTGAGTTGAGCAGTCTCTTTATATATTCTGGATACTAGACCTTTATCTGATATGTCATTTCCAAATATCATCTCCAATTATGCAGACTGTCTTCTCAGTTTCTTGATGAAGTTCTTTGAAGCACAAAAGTGTTTAATTTTGAGGCGTTCCCATTTCTTTCTTTCTTCAATGCTCATACTTTGGGTGTAAGGTCTAGGAAACCGCCTCCTATTATAAGATTTATAAGATATTTCCCTATATTTTCTTCTAAAAGTTTTATGGTCTTAAATCTAATGTTTAGGTTTTTTCCGTTTTGAGTTAATTTTTGTATAGGGTAAGAGATATGGACCCTCTTTCATTCTTTTGCATGTGGATATCCAGTTCTCTGGGCACCATTTATTGAAGAGACTGTTCTGTCCCGGGTGAGTTGGCTTAACTGCCTTATCAAAGATCACTTGTCCATAGATGAGAGGGTCTATATCTGAACACTGTTCAATTCCGTTGGTGAATATATCTATCTTTATGCCAATATTATGCTGGTTTTGACCACTGTAGCTTCATAATACACCTTAAAGTCAGGTAGCATGAGACCTCTGACTTCGTTTTTCTTTCTCAGGATACTTTTAGTTTTGGGGCACCCTGCCCTTCCAGATAAATTTGGTTATTGATTTTTTCTATTTCTGAAAAGTATTACGTTTTGGGGATTTTAATTGGTATTGCATTGAATCTGTAAATCAATTTAGGTAGAATTGACATCTTAACTATATTTAGTCAGTCTTCCAGTCCATGAACATGGTATGCCGTTCCATTTGTTTAGGTCTTCTGTGATTTCTTTTAACAATTTCTTGTAGTTTTTTTTTTTGTGTGTGTGTAGGTCTTTTGTATCTTTAGTTAAATTTATTCCTAAATATTTTATTATTTTGGTTGTTGTTGTAAATGGACTTTTTTTCTTGATTTCCCCCTCAGATTGCTCATTACTAGTATATAGAAACGCTACAGATTTTTGAGTGTTGATCTTGCAACTTGCCACTTTGTTGCTGTACTCATTTATTAGCTCTGGTAGTTTTGCTGTGGATTTTTTTAGGGTTTTTGACATAGTATCATATAATCTGCAATCAGTGAGAGTTTTACTTCTTCCTTTCCAATTTTGATGCCTTGTATTTCTTTTTCTTGTCTAATTGCTCTGGCTAGAACTTCCAACCCAGTGTTGAATAACAGTGATGATAGCGGACATCCTTGTCTTGTTCCTGATCTTAGGGGGAAATTTTCAGTTTTTCCCCATTGAGAATGATGTTAGCTGTGGGTTTTTCATATATTCCCTTTATCATGTTGAGAAAGTTCCCTTCTCTTCCTATCCTTTGAAGTGTTTTCAACGTGAAAGGATGTTGAATTTTGTCAAATGCCTTTTCTGCATCAATTGAGATGATCATGTGGTTTTTCTGCTTTGATTTGTTGATATGGCCATTCATTTTTATATATTGTGTTTTCATTTTCATCTGCCTTGAAATAGTTACTGATTTCTCTTGTAATTTCTTCTTTGACCCGCACTGGTTGTTTAACAGTTTGTTGTTTAGCCTGCATATATTTATGAATTTTCTGGCCCTCTTCCTGTTTCCAACTTCCTTCTATTATGATCCAAGAAAGTGTTTTGTGACTCAGTAAATGTTCTTCCTTTAAGAATGATCCATGAGCACGTGAAAAAAAAGTGTATCTTGCTGTTATGGGTAATGTTATGTAAATGTCTGTTAAGTCTAGTTCACTTATTCTAGTATTCAAAATCTTTGTTTCATTATTGATCCTCTGTCTAGATGTTCTGTCTGTTTGTGAGAGTGGGGAATTGAAGTCTCCAACTGTTGTGGTAGAGATGTTGTCATTGTTTACCTCATGTATTTTGGAGCACTCTGCTTTGGTGCATAAATATTTATGATTATTATGTCATCTTGTTGAATTGTTCCTTTTATTAAATACATAGTGTCCTTTGTTTCTTTTAATTATTTTACATTTGTAGTCTAATTTTTTGAATATTAGTAGTATATCTGTCCTTGCTCTTCTGGTTGTTTTTTGAATGAATTATCTTTTCCCAAACTTTCACTTTCAACCTGTTTTTGCCCTTAGGTCTTAAATGAGTCTCCTATAGCCAGCATTTAGATGGGTTATACACACACACACACACACACACACACACACACACACACACACATTATTTTTAACTTTTAAAATTGTAGAATATAACATACATACAAAGCAAAGAAAGACAATGCAATAGTTTTCAGTGCACTCTTCAGCAAGTAATTACAGGACAGATCCCAGACTTTGTCATGGGCTACCATACCATCATCTCAGATTTTTCCTTCTAGCTGCTCCAGAACATTGGGGCCTGGGAGAAATAAGTTTTTTTTATCATCATAATCAACTTTTTTGTGAAAAATAACATATACAAAGCAATAAATTTCAAAGCACAGTTCAACAGCTAATTGTAGTATAGATTTCAGAGTTTGGTATGGGTTACAGTTCCACAATTTTAGGTTTTTATTTCTAGCTGCTCTGAGTATTAGAGTCTGGAAGAAATATCACGGTGACTCAGCACTCATCCTCATTTGTTAAACCTGACCTTCTCTGTATAACTCCACCATCAATTTTCATCTTTCTCCCACTCTTTAAGGGATATTTGAACTATGCCCATTCTGACTGTTTCATGTGGAAGCAGCTTTCAATACTATGGGATAAGGGGAATGGAACTAGTTGATATTCTGGAAAGGCTATCCCCTCTACATTTCAGATTCAGTCTGGTCCAGGGACCCATCTGGACGTTGTAGGTTTCAGAAAATTACCCTAGTGCATGGAACTTTTGTAGAATCTTAAACAATGCCCTAAATATTATTTAGGACTGTAGGAATGGCTTTGGTTGGAGTCTGGCAAGTTATGATAAGTAGCATTGTGGAACTGGAGCATGCTTAAATTGACCTCCAGTGTAACCTCCTGACTCTGTTTGAGCTGTCTCAGCCACTGATACCTTACTTTTTTTCCAGATTTTAGATTTTTTTTTATGCTAGACACACAGTCACACTCACACCTACAAATGCACACGTGCATATAGGAACGTATTTCATATAAACGGATCACATAGCCCCAACTTTTTTTCTGTGACGTGCTTTTCCCCACAGAACTGGCATTCCCCGTTATATTCTTTTTTTTTGTAATTTATTTTATTTTATTTATTAAACATACCAACATACCATCACAAACATTCTTACCACATGATCATTCTGTTCTTGATATACAATCAATAGCTCACAATTACAGATAACTTATTTGTTACACTTCTTCCCCCTTTTTGTCGGGATGGTTTTTTTTTTTTTTTTTTAATACATGGGCAGGCACCGGGAATCGAACCCAGGTCCTCTGGCATGGTGGGCAAGCATTCTTGCCTGCTGAGCCACTGTGGCCTGCCCAGGATGGTGTTGTTGATGCCATGGTGCCAGGGCCAGGCTCATTCCTGCCAGTCATCCCCCACACCGCCAGGGAGACTTTGACCACTGGATGTCATGTTTCATGTAGTGGGGAGAGCAATGGCTTCAGTTGCAGAGTTGGGCACATCTGAGCTCTAGGTTATATACATATGAAACAGCCACTCAAAATTCACAAATAACAATTACCACTCTGGACTAAATGTGACTGCTTTAAGAGCTTACAATCTAGGACCCAGTTTTCTAGATGGGATCATACAATATTTACTCTTTTGTTTCTGGCTTGTTTTGCCTCATCATATGTCCCATAGGTTCATTTACATTGTTGCATACATGACAACTTTGTTCCTTTTTGTAGCAGCACTGTGATAGATCATATATTTATACCATCATTTGCCAGTCTACTCCTTAGTCAGTCCATCTTTCATTTGCCTACATCTACTGGGCATTGTATAATGTCCAAAATCAGCAGACCATTAGCGCTCCCAATTTTAGATAATTTCATTGTTCCCAGGAAAAAGTAGCCATTAAACACACCCTCACCAAATAGAAAATCCAAACTTCTTCCTAACTCTTGTCCCTCCCATATTATGTACCCAAGGTATTGCAGCAGTACTGTTGATGTTTTCCTGTTAAATATAGCCCATAGCGTTCAGTAACATTTTCCCCCCATACCCTGAAATCATATACTCTTTGTACAAGATTCATACTTTGCAGTAGTTCATGTAAGAAATTATATTTGTAGTGTTAAGTGGTGGGACACATGAGTCTATACAATCCTTTTCAATCATGTTCACCTTCAATATGGTAGTAGTTATAAACCCACTAGTGAACCACCTTCACTTCTGTTTATTTCCTTACAGTTAAATTCACCCTCATTAGCAAACTGTTTACCCATCTCAAGCTTCTGTGTATCTCTAGGTCCCCAAATTCTCTTTTATATGCCTCTTATTTTACCTTTACCTTGGTCATAAAAGTGGAATCATAGAGTATCCTTTTAAGTCTGGCTTATTTCATTCAGCATTATGTCCTCATCCAACTTGTCATGTGATTCAGGACACCATTTCATCTTATTGCCGCATAATATTCCATCATATGTATATACTACATTTTGTTAATCCAGTCCCTTTTGATGGGCACTTGGATTGTTTCCATCTTTTGTTGATTGTGAATAGTGCTGCTGCAGACATTGGTGCGCAAATCTTTGTTTGTTTCATTGCTTTCAGCTCTGCTGGATATATACTGGTATTCGGTATTGCAGGGTCATAGGACAACTCGATAATTAGTTTTCTGAGGAACCACCAGACTGTCTTCCATAGCAACTGTACTGTTATACATTCCCACCAGCAGTGCACAAGTGTCCCAGTTTCTCCCCATTCTCTCCAACATTTGTAGCTTCCTGTTTGTTTAATAGCAGTCATTCTTATAGGTGTGAGTTGGTATCTCATTGTAGTCTTGCTCTGCATTTCCCTTATAGCTAATGAGAATGAGCATCTTTTCATATGCTTTTTAGCCATATGTATTTGCTCTTTAGAAAACTGTCTATTCATATTTTTAGTCCACTTTATAATTGACTTGCTTGTACTTTTGTTGTTGACTCCCTCACATTTTTGAAGGGCAGTTTTGCTGGCCATAGAATTCTTAGTTGGCAGTTTTTCTCTTTCAGAATTTGAAATATTATACTACTGCCTTCTTGCCTCCATGGTTTCTGCTGAGAAATCCATACATAGTCTTATCAAGCTTACCTTGTATATGATGGATTGGTTTTCTGTTGCTCTCAAAATTCTGTCTTTGATATTTGACAATATGATTAGTAAGTGTCTTTGAAGTATGTCTATTTGGATCTATTCAGTTTGGGGTATGCTGCACTTATTAAATGTGTAATTTTATGTCTTTCATAAGAGAATAGAAATTTTCAGTGAATATTTCCTCCATTAGTCTTTCTGCTTGTTTTCCCTTCTGTTCTCTTTCTGGAACACCCACAGCACAACATATTCTTGTACTTCATGTTCTTGTTGAATTCTGAGACCCTGCTCATATTTTTCCTTTCATTTCCCTACATTTCCTTTTGTGTGTAGGATTTCAGGTATCCAGTTCTGTAGTTCACTGATTCTTTCCTCTGCCTCTTCAAATTTATTGTTGTAGGGTCCCATTGTTTTTTTCATCTCTTCTATTTTGCCTTTCATTCCTAAAAATTCTTCTATTTGTTTTATCAAACTGTGAAGTTCTTCTTTTTGTTTGCCCAGTGTCGTCTTCATTTCCTCTCTGAACTCGTTGATTTGATTTTTGATGAGATTTTCCAATGTTTGTTTGAACATCCTGGATTCTTTCAGTTCCTATATCTCATTTGAAGTGTTTTGTTCCTTTGACTGGTCCATCGCTTCAATTTTCCTTGTATGACTCGTTATTTTCTGTTGATGTCTAGGCATTTGATTTCCTTAATTAGTTTATTCTGGAGATTGTTTTCACTCTAAATTTTACCTAAGGTTTTCTTGCTGGATTGCTTTGCTCTCTATCTGTTCTTTGACATTTAGTTCAGTTTATTCTAGACCTCTGCCGTAGGTTCTGTTTAGTAATAATAATTTTCCAGTTCTTATTTTTCTGTTTCTTGCCCTGCCTATATGGAGCTTTTCTTTTCTTTTTTTCTTTCTTTGGTTTTGTGGAGGAGCTCTTCAGATATCATCGACCCCAGTCAGATTTTCAAAGACCAGACAGGCACAGTACTGAGGGGGAAAGAGTAGTCAGTATCAGTTTTCCCTGAGAGTGACATCCAGTAGGTTGTCAGACTTTCCTATGAGCCCCCAAGACTGCGTTTTTCCTAGCATGTGCTTGTCTGCTGGTGGCTTCCCTACAGCCTAAAGTGGTGTTGTGCCTTTAATTTCAGCAGCTCCTTCCTGCCAGTGCTGTGGTTGAGAAAAAGGTTTAGGTAGAAGAGGGCTTTGATTGCTTCTGTTTTCCAGCCCCTGGGGCTTGAATTCCCTGATGGAAGGCCTCCACTTGAGCTGGGCCAATCCTCCTTTTCTTGGGGAAAATAAAGCCTTTAGGGAATTAACACCTTTCACCTGACAAGTTATTTTCTCTTACAGAGAGAATTTAGTTCCATCCTTGCCTGGTGCAGTTCTGGAGTCTGAGAATGATTGCAGTTCTAGCTAATGAGCTCTTGAGGAGGAAAAAAAGGCAAAAAGCCTTTTCAGAGCCAGACTGCTCCCTGAGTTTGCAGTCAAGATGTTGGGATGGTACATGGCTGTATGCATACACTGGCTCTATGTGCTCCCTTTTCTTAGGGTCCAGCCCTTTTCCAATATTTTGTGCTGTCCAACTCAAAAAGCCTTTGTGTTTTTTTTTTTTTTTCTGTCAGCACCACCCCCTGTCTGCCAAGTAGAAAACTCCTGGCTGCTTTAGTGCTTATTCCAGGTTTATCTGTGCTCGCATTCTGTTTCCAGTAGTCAGAATTTGTTAATTAATTCTGCAATTGGAGCTTGATTGAGCTAAGCCTTTGCTACTCGTAAAGTCTGTTTCTTTTTCCTTTGAGGAACCAGCCTGCCTTTGCCATGGGCAAGGGGTGCTGGCCTCCATGGCTTGGAGGATTTAGAGTTCTGTTTGGGATGTCAGCTGTTCCATCCATTCCAGACTGGTGTACGATGTATGTCCAGTCACTGCTTGATCCCCCAGCAGTAGTTGTTCCTTACAGTTCCTCGCTATTTACTAGCTGCTCTGGAGGATGAACTAAATTCCACACCTTACTATGCTGCCATCTTGCTTGTTTCCCCCTTCAGTTTTGAAAGATAAGTTTGATGAGGATAAACGTCTTGCTTGATGGCTTTTTTCTTTAAGGCCTTCAAATATATCATTCAACTGTTTTGGCCTCCATGGTTTCTGATGAGAAATACATTGTTACTGTTATTGGGATCTTTTAAATGTGATATTATTGTGATCTTGTATTTCAAGCTATTTTCTTCCCAGTTAGGGAATGGGAAGTGGAAAGGGAGAAAAAAAGGCAAAAAAGTTACTGCCTCTTTAAGACTCTTCTGCTACTTTTGTCATGAGAGAGATTGGAAAAGTGGCTCCCTCCAGAGCTGGTCTTCTAGTGATCTAAGGTCACTGATCAGAAGCAGTCAGACCACTTCTCCCTCTACCCACTCTGTATTTTGGAAAACTAAGTTCTTATAGCTCACACTGGCAACCAGCAAGTTGCATCAGAAACCTAGGCTGTATTATCTACTTCTACTTGTCATACTGTTGGGGATGGTTGCTGTTAGCCTCTGTACAGAAAGTAAAATTCACTGATGTGTACCGCAATTTATCATCCTCTTCCTCCAGCTGTTTCCTGTGTGCCGAGTAGTGTTCTTCTAGCCTCCAGAGTTTCAAAATAGTTAATTCAGACATTTCTGCCTATTCAATAGTTGTTTTGGTGGAGGGACTGATTCCTGGAGCTTCCTACCCAACCATCTTCCCAAAATCTTGATAGCTAAAACTTGAATAAAGAAAAATGTAATAACAAATTGAATCAGCCATAATTCTACCATCTGATATATAACTACTATTAGAAACATTTTGTATGTGTTTTCTCCTAGTTTTTAAAAATAAAAACAGATCCATATTATGCTTTTCTCCATACATTTATATCATTAAAATTTTCCTATTACATTTTCAGTTTTCTATTGTTTGCTTTATGTTTAATTTTTCCACTAGATTTTTTTTATTAGAGAAAGGTTTATAGCAAAATCATACATAAAATAATAGGGTATATGGAAACTCTGTTTAATTGATTTGTATTGACTTGAAAAGTATTCTGTGCATTTGTGAGGGGTGTGTATATGCTTATGGCTGTCCAGTGGGAAGAGTCAGAAGGCTCCTTTTGTGACTTACAAGGTCCAACATGGTCAGGCCCTTTTCCTAACTCTCTGTCATCGTCTCATACTTCTCTTTCTTTCTACTTGCTTTCTTTCATGAGGTCATAGCTCAGATATTACCCCTCAAAGAGGCTTTCTTTGGTCAGCCTATCCATCATACTTCCAATATCTGATAGGAACATTTTCACCTTCAAGTGCTAGAAAACTTGACTAATGGCCTGAAGAAATAGGGGCTTATTTTTCTTCACATAGCTGTGGTTCAGCCGAGCAGGGTTTCAGGGAGGATCCAGGTTCTCTGTGTATTTTGCTCTGCTTTCCTTAGCAAGTGGTTCTCATGTCACAAGATGGCTGCTGTGGTTTGATGTCATTGTGTCTATACTTGAGACGTGAGGGAGGAAAAGATACGGGCTCTTTTTTTGCTAAAAAAAAAAAAAAATAATAATATTCCTGTAGGACACCTAGTGTATCTCCCTCTTCATCTTATTGGTAAGTACTGGACCATACCTCTGACAGAAAAAAAAAAAAAAAAGCAATAGGATTTTACACAAAGTGAAGTTTAGACAACTGACTTCCGAATTTTTTTAATCTAAATCCATAAGAAATGCCTTACATTGTAGCCCCAGTATATATATAGATATATGTATGTAATTGACATAAATTTCAGAAATGATACTTAATCATTTGCATGCTGCTGTTTTCTCATGACTTTTAAGTCTGGAAATTTTTAACATTTTTTGTGCTTTAGGAGTCTGAAGCTTGTGAAGTCAACATTTTTAAACATTTTAAAAAATACATAGGACTCAAAAAACCACAGTATCAAAATAATGAATTTAGGTTTCAAATTGTTAAACTAGTTTATTGTAATATCGTAATATGTTTCCTTATTAACATTTGCAATAACATAATGTAGCAACTGTCCAAAGAGTGATGAGTGTAAATGATATTTTGCTATCTGCAACAATTGTAATGTGATAAGAATATCTTTGATTCTGTTGGTGGAAAATCTGAGGTATGCCAATATTGCTGTGGTTTGTTTCCT